>JAXCGZ010001408.1:0-17250 GCA_037179515.1 Halocaridina rubra
ATAAACGTAGCAAAACATAAAAACTTACAGGCAAACGTGCACTGTAACTGAAGGAAATGTCGATTGAAAGGTTCGACTTGCTTCGTATCTTGAAATCGCTACCAATGATATGGCCGATATTTATCGACTGATGGGTCATAGTATAATGGAAATCAAGAAGAAAAGCAAAATAAGTAAATGTAGATTGCAATATCTCTTTTCCAGCCATGTTCCTTTTTTCTCACCCTCTGAATCAGTGTCAAGTAGCTTTTTTTCAGAAGAGTTATTTTATGTGATGTGCAGGTAAGAAATAAAAGAAAGAATGGAAAGTTAGAAAGAAAAAAAATTCTAATAAAAGATAGGGTGACAGTTACACGAGTAGAAGGAGCGTTGGCACAGTCAGAATTTTACTTATTTGAGAACATACCCAAGGAAGGAATTCCTTGAAGTGCCTTCAACAATCGTTCTTCTACTGACACTCAAATGACATCAGTAATACATACAAAAACACAAAATGAAGAACATCTCTCCTGGTCGGAAGATAATTGTAAATCGATGAAGACTTCATCTGGCGTGCTCTCAAAATCCCACTTCATTATACATATTTGGCAGAGGAAGAGAGGGAAAAGAGAAGAAAGAAAGAAATAAAAGAGAGAGAGAGAGAGAGAGAGAGAGAGAGAGAGAGAGAGAGAGAGAGAGAGAGAGAGAGAGAGAGAGAGAGAGAGAGAGAGAGAGAGAGTAGAGAGAGAGAGAGAGAGAGAACAAATATATGAAATATAGTATTAATGCTATATCTCTGACTCTCTGTATGTGAATATCAACAAACTAACCTCTTCAAGTGTGTATGCATAAATATATGTATATATGTTTGTATGCATGTCTGTGTCTGTATGTATGTATACATGCAAGTATGCATGTATGTATTTTTTCTATGAGTGTGACATCGGGACAGGCAGTAATTGCCCTCATCAATAAAGGCCTGGGCACGAGAAAATACCAAGACGAGGGAAAAGAAAAAGGTTATGGACAAGGCAGAGATGAGGTATTGTTACACAAAGGGAAACGACAGACAGAAAAAACAGGCAAAGTACTGAGGACCCAGAGATATGGAGGACTAGACCCCGAGATGATGATAGATCTGCTTTTTGAAGGATGAAAGGTCATAAGAATTAAGAAAGACAGAAGGAGGAAGAGAGTTCCAGCGTCTGGAGGTAGGTGGGAAGAAGCAGTCGCTGCACCGATCAATCCGAGAGCTACAAATCTCCACACAATACCTGTTAGATGAGGCTGCCTTACGAGTGTTACGCGGCCTCGGCAGTGGGGGAGAGATGCAACTCGCCAAGTCATCGAGCAGCGATGGAATGTTTGTATGTGTGTATGCGTTCATGTGTCTCTGCATGCATGCATGCACGTTTGTATGTGTATATATATATATATATATATATATATATATATATATATATATATATATATATATATATATATATATATATATATATATATGTATGTATGAACATATGTGTACTTGCATATATGTATGTATGTATGTATGTATGCATGCATGTATGTATGTATGTATGTATGTATGTATGTATGTATGTATGTATGAGTATGTATGTATGTATGTATGTATGTATGTATGTATGTATGTATGTATGTATGTATGTATGTATGTATGAAATTACTTAATTGTGCTTATGGAAAACAGCCCCACGCTTGTAACTTTCCGTCTCCTAGTCGGTTCCATATTGTACTTAGTGATATTTACCATACTTGTCCTTAAAACTATGGATTGAGTTAGCATTTACTACCTCCTCACTTAGAGAATTCCAATTATGAAGTACCCTTACACTAATAAAATACTTCCTTACATCCTGCACAGAAGTTTTCTTACGAAGATTCAACTATGACCTCTAGTTCTATTGCCAGCTATATCAAAATATCGATCAATATACACTCTGTCATATCCATGAAGGAATTAAAACCGTCACCATATCCCCCCTCATTCTTCTAGCTTCGATTGAAAGTAAGTCTACTTCCCTCAGCCTTCCATCATAACTGAGATTGCGTATTTCTGGCACCTGTTTCATTGTTTCATGACGTGCCTTTGAACTTTTTCCAGATTAACTACGTGCTTTTTCAAGTGTGGATTCTAAAATGGGGCTGCATAATAAAGCTTTGGCCGCACATAGGTTACATTAATGATTTTAAACATTTCCTTGTCCATGTGGCCGAAGGCTACCCTCGCATTTGCTAAGAAAGCATAGGCTGCCCTTACTATACCATTTATATGCATTTCTGGAGACATATCGGCCAGAATGTTTACTCCTAGATCTCTTTCATTCTCTGTCTCTCGAAGTTCCTCTCTTGTCATTGAGTAGTCAAGCTTGGGCCATCTTGCACTTGTATTCACTCTCATTACCTTACAATTTGAAGAATGGAATTTCATTAGCCACTTTTCTGACCACTCATGCAGACTAATTAGAGCTTCCTGAAGTTCTGTACCATTGTTCTCATTTCTTACTTTGTTCACAATCTTTGCATCATCTGCAAACATATTAACATGAATGAATTTACAGACTTTGATAAGTCAATTACATATACAAGGAAAAGAGTGTCCCTAAAACTGAACCCTGTGGAACTCCAATACTAACTCTTCTCCATTCAGACACTGAGTGTCTTACTCTAACCCTCTGTTCCCTTCCTTCTAAGTAAGTTCTTATTCATTCCAAGACATTTCCACCGATTCTAGCCATTGCTTGCAGCTTCATAATAAGTCTCCCATGTGGGACAGTGTCAAATGCTTTCTGGAAGTATAGGAATATGCAATCAGCCCAGCCATCTCTTTTCTGTAAGATTCGGCTTACCTCATCATAAAATTCTAATAAGTTTGTAACTGTTGATATACCTTCGCTGAAGCCATGTTGCCTCACTGACAAAAAGTTGAATGATTCCAAGTGAAGAGAGATATGTTTTCTTAGTAGTTTATCTATCATATTGCAAATGATGCTTGCCAAGGAAGCAGGTCTATAGTTTAGAGCCATATCCCTACTTCCCTTTTTGAAGATAGGTACCATGTTTGCTTATTTCCAGCATCTTGGAATCTCCCCTGACATCAGCGACTATTCAAATATGATACTTAGTACTGCTGATATTGTTTGCGCATTTTTTAAGTACATAAGGGGATATATCGTTACGACCTGTAGCTTTATGGACATCTAACTCAATCAGCGCTTTGCATACCTCTGTGGCTGAAAGGATGATGTTCTCTAATATCGGCCCATGAGCTTCTATCTCGGCAATGTGAGGGGGTGGGGTATATTCTACTGTAAATACTGGCTGAAACTCCTTGCTCAATTCTTTGCAGATCTCTTCATCCATCTCAGTGATGCTTCCATCAGCTCTCTTAAGCTTTAAATCTGTTCTTTTACCTTCAGTTTTCCTCTGCTAAAGCTGTGGAAAAGTTTGGGATTTTCTTTAGCCTTCGTGGTGATGTTCCTTTCAGAGTCTCTCTCTTTGTCTCTCTTCCTTTACTTAGGTAATCATTTCTTGCTCTTGTATAGGTCTGCCAGTGATTTATGTTTTTTTTCTCCTCCTATACCTTTTCCAGCATTTGTCTCTCCACTCCATAACATTTTTTTTTTCAAGAATGTGACACCGGGACAGGCAGAAACTGCCCTCATCAACAAAGGCCCAGGCACGAGAAAATACCAAGACGAAGGAAAAGAAAAAGGTTAAGGGCAAGGCAGAGATGAGGTAATGTCACACAAAGGAAAACGACAGACAGAAAAAAACGGTCAAAGTACAGAGGACCCAGAGATATGGAGGACCAGGCCCTGAGATGACGATAGATCTGCTTTTTGAAGGATGAAAAGTCATAAGAATTAGGAAAGACAGAAGGAGGAAGAGAGTTCCAGAGTCTGGAGGTAGATGGGAAGAAGCAGTCGCTGCACCGACCAATCCGCGAGCTACAAATCTCCACACAGTACCTGTGAGATGAGGCCGCTTGGCGAGTGTTACGCGGCCTCGGCAGTGGAGGAGGCATGCAACTCGCCAATTCATCAGAGCAGCGATGGAAGTAGTAGCGATAGAAAAGCGAAAGGGAAGATACCTTATGGCGAAGAGAGAGAGAATCTAGGTTAGAAGTAAGAGAAGGATCATTAATGGGTCTGACTGCCTTAGATTCAACCCTATCAAGAAGATAAGTAAAGGAAAAAGCACCCCAGATGTGTGAGCAGTATTCTAAGCAGGGGCGGATAAGACCTTTGGAAATTTTAAGTAGCTGCAATGAGGAAAAGTAATGACGAAAACGAAACAAAACCCTCACTTTTTTGGATGAAGATTTAGAAATTTGGATTATGTGATTCATCCAAGACAAGTTAGAGGCTATATGGATTCATAATATGTTGATAGAGTTAAGAGGGTAAATTTCATTAGTTTTGAAGACAATAGGGTTATCAGGAGGAGAAGAAGATAAAGAGATAGCCAGAAACTGTGTCTTGGAGGCATTGAATTTAACTAAATTTTTAGTGCCCCATTCAGATACTCTCTGCAAATCGGAGTTAAGAGTAGAAGAAAAAGTGATACGAGATTGATCACGAGTAACAGATGAAGGTTGTGAAGAAAAGGTAGAGGAAAAGTGAAGGGTAGAATCAATGGCAAAGGCATGAAGAAGAGAGGAAGATGGGGATTGTAGAAGATCATTGATGAAGAGAAGGAAGAGAGTAGGTGAAAGAACAGAGCCCTGTGGAACACCACTAGAAACAGAAAAAGGGCTAGATGTCGCGCCATCAACAACTACAGATATAGAACGGTCAGTAAGAAAACTGGAAATCAGAGAACAGAAAGAAGGGGTAAAGCCATAGGCAGGGAGTTTGGCCGACAGAGCCTTGTGCCAGACTCTGTCAAAAGCCTTAGAGATATCGAGGGCGACGACAAAGGATTCCCCATAGTTCCTCAGAGATGATGACAATACATGTGTAAGATAGGACAGGAGATCACCAGTGGATCTTGCCTTGCAGAAGCCGTACTGGTGATCGGGGATAGGTAAGTTAGATTCAAGGCGTTTCAAGAAGTGAGCATTGAGCAAAGTTTCGAAAACTTTAGCAATAGAGGAGGTTAGAGCAATAGGTCGGTAGTAAGAAGGAATAGAGCAGTCACCCTTCTTAGGAACAGGTTGAACTTGAGCATGCTTCCAAGATGAAGGATAGATACTGGTTGACAGAATGAGGCGAAAAAGACGGCAAAGCACGGGAGCCAGTTCATCTGCAAACTCCTTAAGGAACCTTGCAGGGATACCATCGGAACCAGATGCCTTGTTCGTCTTTAGCGAGCGAAGATCCTTATGAACTTTGCGTGAAGAAAGGATAAGGGAGGGCATAGGGTTAGAGAGGGGAAAAGACTGAGGAACAGGTGCACTGGAATCGTTGATAGAGTTGGCAGAGAAATGAGAGCCAAAGAGAGTGGCTTTTTCAGTGTGAGAGCAAGCTATTGAACCATCAGAACGAATGAGAGGGGGAAAGCTTGAGTTACAGAAGTTTTTGGAGAGGTTTTTGGCTAAGGACCAGAAGCATTTGTCAGTGGGAGAGGAGTTAAGGTCATCAACTTTTCTTTTTATAAAGGAAGCCTTAGACCTTCGAATCTGAGCTGTACAGTGATTCCTAGCTATAATAAAAGCAGAGTGAGTTAAATCAGAAGGAGAGCCTTGGTAATATCGTTGAGCCTGATTCCTAACCTGGATAGCCATGGAGCAGGCACGGTCAAACCAAGGTTTAGGGGGAGAGAAAGTTTTTGTAGAAGAGGGGATGTACACCTCCATTCCCGTGGTCATGATCTCGACAACTTTTAGAGCTACCTGATCAAGGTTGCGGGACCGAAAGCAGTAGTAATCCCATGGAAAGTCAAAATTTTCATGTTGGGTTCGCTCAAAGTGCCAAAGGTGGCGCTGAGTAGGAGGGATTGGTGGTGGGGAAGCGAAAATGGAAGGGACAGAGATTATAAAGTGGTCAGATTTACCAAGAGGGGAAAGCACAGAGTAAAAGTAGTTTGAAGGGTTAGAATTAAAAAATAGGTCAAGAGTGTTTGCAGCGTGTTCGTGACGATCAGGAACGCGAGTAGGATGTTTGATAATTTGCTCCAGATCGTGAGTAATAGAGAAAGCAAGGACCTCGCTTCCTCCCACATCAGTGTGAGAAGAATGAAACCACTCACTGTGGTGTACATTGAAGTCTCCAATGTAGAGAACCTCGGCATGTGGGTGAGAAGATAGCAAGGACTCATGGCACGAGGAGAGATATTCAAAGAAAGACACAAACTCGGTTGAGTTTGGAGAACAGTAGCAGAAGCAAAGGATGATAGTGGTAGTGGAGAGATAGACTTTTAGCCAGAGAACATCAAAGTCAGGAGATTCAAGGTCCATGAGCCTCACAGTAGGAGTGTTAATGTTGCAGTATGCACAGACCCAACCTTTGGAACGAAAACGAGTATGCAGATTTTACACTCATTAGCAAACCATTTCTCTCTAGCATGAATTATTCCTACTTTGGTGACAGGCATGCAGTAATTTACTATCTTCCCATATTTCTCACAAAATATGTCCAACATTTCTTGTACAGATTTGTTGTAAAACAAGATCCTCCCGTCAGTCACTGGAAAGGCTCAATAATTTTTATGTAATCTTCTTTCAGATAGTTCCTCCTCCTGTCCTCAGTGCCTTTACTCTCAGCCAGAACATCTTCAATGATATACTCCATCAACAACACACAATGGTCACTCTTTCAAATTGGTGGTTCATATGCAATTTTTTCAATATCCAACACTTTATCTGTGAATACTAGATCAAGTAGGGATGGCTCATCCCCACTCCTGGCCCTTGTTGGTTCCAGTACATGTTGGTACAGGAAATTTCCTTGTATGCAGTCTAGAACTCTGGCCACGAATGAGTCCTCACCACTGTGTGGGTCAAGCTTTATCCAATCTATCTCTCTATGATTGAAATCTCTCATTATCAAAATCCTACATATTATCTCCCGTGTGTGTGTGTGTGTGTTTGTGTAAGTGTGTGTGTGTACATTTACAGTGCAACCTTGGTATTGATAATAAATTGTTAACATGAAAACATTTTGGATTTCAGGTAAACCGATACACTGTTATGCATGAAAAACATGTTGATCCTCATGAGGGCAGAACTCTCAATGCTAGCTACACGTTCAATCATTCATACTGACTGATCTTCAACATTATGAAACCGTGATGTCAATAATGCATATTTATCCATGAAAAACTTTTTGAACATCAGGGGATCTGAACTCATATTGCTGGAATGTTTTTGTCTTTATACCGACTGACCTCCTACAGCAAGTATAAATCTGCTTATCAAAGGTTAACCATAACAAAAGAGCCGTTTTCTTTCGATTTTATATTAATTGTTACAGTTATATATAGAGCTATAGAGTTTAAAAATAGGCCTTATTTCAATGCATAGCAATTTATTAGGTGCCAAAACAAAGAGTTGATTAGATAATTAATTTTTTTACAGAGATATACAACAAAAGGAAAATAGGATAACACCAAAGAGCAAAAGCAATATATATTTAAAACTGCTCTAACTGATAACTATGAATACCATATATTGTAAACCAAGGTAATATTAGTATTAACATGTATTGCATTGTGTTCACATATGTTATCTGAATCTCTTCCTACAATAACTTCTTTTTTTATTTGTTTTTCCTATATTTGGATTTTCCTTCAGAATGCCTTTTCAGAATCAAGGTCAGGGAATGAGTATATGGTCAAATGACGTACGAAACTGCGACTCCTAAAGTCTCTGAGTCTGAAGATGAAAGGAATGTTGACTGACTGGTCTGACTGATTTCATACCGTATAATCTATACCAATGATAATGGCGAGATATTTTGAAAGAAAATATGGTTTCAAAAGAAGAAACGAGAAATTTATGCAAAAAGCCATCTTTGTATAAATAGCTTGCGATAACTTCTACGAACACAAAAGTGCTTATGTGACTTACCTACTGTAAGCTCTCTTATTTTCCACACCTTCAAGAACAATGTTTCCCTCTTCTCCTTCAGAATCATTTTTAATTTTTTTTTCTTCGAAATATCATGTTTGAGTAATATCAAAGAAAGGTAAAATAAAAAAAAATAAATTAGAAAAAAGGGCGTTTATAAAGGAGATCTAAGGATATGTAGGGCAGCAGGTGCAAGAGAAGAAGGAATATTCTCACAGTCTGAATTTTACACAATTGAGAACGAGGTCGAGGAAGGAGTTCTCTGCAACACCTCAACAATGCTTCTTTCACAGACACTCCTATGACGTCATTACTGCACACGCAAGCACGAACGGAGACACACACACATACACACACAAGCTTACACACACAAACATCTCTCCCATTGGCGTGAAGTGTATATAAGTGAAAGCTTCATTAATCATGCTCTACAAGTCCGCCCCATAGACCAATTAGGTAGAGAGGAACAAAGAGAGAGATTTGTTATAACACACTAAATTGAAATGTGAAATAAATTACCTCAGTATGTGTGTATGTATTTATGTATGTATTTATGTATGTATGTATGTATGTATGTATGTATGTATGTATGTTTGCATGTATGTATGTATGCATGTATGTATGTATGTATGTATGTATGTATGTATGTATGTATGTATGTATGTATGTATGTATGTATGTATGTATGTATGTATGTATGTATGTATGTATGTATGTATGTATGTATGTATGTATGTATGTATGTATGTATGTATGTATGTATGTAAGTATGTATGTATGTATGTATGTATGTATGTATGTATGTATGTATGTATGTATGTACGTACGTACCTACGTACGTATGTATGTATGTATGTATGTATGTATGTATGTATGTATGTATGTATGTATGTATGTATGTATGTATGTACTTATGTATGTATTTTTGTATGTGTGTATGTATGCATGTATATATGTGGATGAATGAAAGTATGCATAAATGTGAGCGTGAACATATATTTGTATATACTAATTTATGTAGGCATTTGTGCATACATGCCGAGTAGTATAATAAGAGTTACGATGCTAGAAATAAAAATAAAACATCTTTGAATTTCATATCTAATACTTTTAAGACACGGCGCATTCCATTCAATAATTTCTACTCTTAACATCTTCAGAATAAATATGCTTCTAAGTATTGTAGAGCTCTCGTCGTAATATGGGAAACACAATGAGGACAATTTTGATATCTTTTCGAGCAGATCAGTCTCCTAGATACGCAATATCTACAAGGTCAAAAGGCGACTATTATTTGAGTATCTTTTGATCATAGTAGAAAGAGACTCTTAAACTCTCCACAGCTGCTATTCATTCAGAAAAAAAAATATAGTAATAAAAGAAAGACACTTTAGGTCGCCGGTATTCGGCGAATTTGTCTACAACAATTCGTCTACAACAAATCGTCTACATCAAGTAATCTACATATTCAATTCATCTACAGCAATTTATCTACAGATACAGTTCATCTACAAGGTTATGAAAAATATAAAGTAATGCAAGTAACATTTATTTTAGAGACTACTGCTTAGCTATTTAGAGGTGTTGAGCTATTTAAAAAAAATTAAAGGCAAACTCAAAATAAAGAAAAAAAAAGATTTTCTAGTTAGTTACAAAAGAAAATTCCTCATTTAAAAAAGACACTATAAGGTTGCCTGCGAAGATAAAAAGATACAAAGCAAAATAATTAGAGGTGTTGAACTTTATAGAAAAAAATTTAAAGGCTATCTTACAAAAAGGTTAAAAAAAAAAATTTTGCAGTTAGAAAAAAAATAAATTCCACTTTTAAAATGGATACAATAAGATTGCTGTCGAAGCAAAAAAGATACCTTTTAATAAAAGAAAATTAAAGAGAAAGATTTTGTGCTATTCCGGGAATATAATCACAGATATTTGTACTGCTGAAATTTTCCACTTGTCTTATTTATGCGCATAGCATATCACTGTAGCACTGTTTTTGTATTTTCAGGTTCCCTCCCAGAGAGATATTGTTCTATTTGAGCCTCATATAAATTTTGTTCTTTCTTAAGACAATCAATGAATTTCCATATATTTGGATTGTGAGCTGCTCCATTCTCTATATTTTTATAGAATAAATAACCACCATGAACTAATTTCTTTTTATCTTTCTCTATTTCTATATATTGAAGAACCATTGTATGACTTCAGAGTTCTGAAACCTTCACCGATTTTCTCTTGTAATTACGACAAAGCTTCGAAAAAAATAATGAGAATTTAAAAATTGAAAGGTGTTGTTATTGATTCATATTGTTTTATTTAAGAAAAACAAATTCTCACGTAGTGGTAGTTTGGAAATTAAGAATAAGAAATTTATAAGTGCCCATTTAATGCTAACCGCTCTCTCTCTCTGTATCTCTCTCTAGTTTATCTGTTAATATATTGTTGTAGATGCATTGTATTTGTAGATGAATTGCTGTAGACAAATTGTTTTAGACGAATTCACCTAGAACCTAGGTCATAAATTAAAAGAGGGGAATTTTCATGGTGCAGGTTTGTGTGTCTATTCCTTTTTGTATTTTACTTCTTAAGCTGACATGAAAGACTTCTCGACTCTTCGTCTCAGGGAAAGGCTGCTTTTTCTTGACTCAATGACAATTATCATATTCTTCCTTGAGACTATGAAGAGATTTATCATTTACCCATACTTCACATAGCGAATTCCATTTTGTAATATTCCTGCACTAAAGAGAACCTCCTTACGTCCAGCAGAGTATTTTCTTACTCAGCTACAAACTATGAATCAAACATCAAAGTTTCGGTCTTCATCACCTCTGTCGATGTCATGGGGAATAATAAAACACGTTACCATTCCCCTACGCTTTCTAGTATTTGCGAAAGGTAGCAATTCTAAATCTACCAGCCTTTTCAAGGAATTGAGACGCAATATCTCTGTCACCAGCTACTTGGTGTATTTGGTAGCGCTTTGACATGGTAATTATGTGTCTTAGGTTCGAGTCCCGGTCAGGGGTAATATATGATTCATGTTTTTTCATATGTTAATGTGCTTATTTGATTATTATTGAGCCTATATAGCTGGATTGTGAATTAAATGCAAAAAGCGAACCCAGGAATGAGGTTAGGAGAGGCTGTAATATGAAGAAAAATGCATTCAGAAAGAATGCATTCATTCCAAGTATTGCAGTTAGCTGTAAGGTTTGCTTCTTCTTTAAACCTTTAGTGGTGTATCTGGTGGCGCATTGGCACAATAAATATGTTTCATAGGTTCGAGTCTCTGTCAGGGGTAATATATGATTCATGTTTTCACATATGGTAAAGTGTTTACTTCATTATCAATAATGACAATCTAGCTGGGATTTGTAATAAATTAATAAAACAAAGTTATAAGTGATATTAGGATATGTAATATTAGCAAAAAATGCATTTAGAAAGAATGTGTTCTTTTCAAGTATAGCAGTTACTTGTTTGGATTGCTACTTCTTTAAACCTTAAGTGGTATAACTGATAGCTACTTGGCACAGTAATTATGTCTCTTAGGTTTGAGTCCCAGTAAGGGGTAAAATATGAATCACATTTTAGGATATGTTAATGTGCTTATTTTATTATCTATCTATATTTACCCATCTATCTACCTATCTATCTATCTATCTATCTATCTATCTATCTATCTATATATATATATATATATATATATATATATATATATATATATATATATATATATATATATATATATATATATATATATATATATATATATATATATATATATATATATATATATATATATATATATATATATATATATATATATATATATATATATATATATATATATATATATATATATATATATATATATATATATATATATATATATATATATATATATATATATATATATATATATATATATATATATATATATATATATATATATATATATATATATATATATATATATATATATATATATATATATATATATATATATATATATATATATATATATATATATATATATATATATATATATATATATATATATATATATATATATATATATATATATATATATATATATATATATATATATATATATATATATATATATATATATATATATATATATATATATATATATATATATATATATATATATATATATATATATATATATATATATATATATATATATATATATATATATATATATATATATATATATATATATATATATATATATATATATATATATATATATATATATATATATATATATATATATATATATATATATATATATATATATATATATATATATATATATATATATATATATATATATATATATATATATATATATATATATATATATATATATATATATATATATATATATATATATATATATATATATATATATATATATATATATATATATATATATATATATATATATATATATATATATATATATATATATATATATATATATATATATATATATATATATATATATATATATATATATATATATATATATATATATATATATATATATATATATATATATATATATATATATATATATATATATATATATATATATATATATATATATATATATATATATATATATATATATATATATATATATATATATATATATATATATATATATATATATATATATATATATATATATATATATATATATATATATATATATATATATATATATATATATATATATATATATATATATATATATATATATATATATATATATATATATATATATATATATATATATATATATATATATATATATATATATATATATATATATATATATATATATATATATATATATATATATATATATATATATATATATATATATATATATATATATATATATATATATATATATATATATATATATATATATATATATATATATATATATATATATATATATATATATATATATATATATATATATATATATATATATATATATATATATATATATATATATATATATATATATATATATATATATATATATATATATATATATATATATATATATATATATATATATATATATATATATATATATATATATATATATATATATATATATATATATATATATATATATATATATATATATATATATATATATATATATATATATATATATATATATATATATATATATATATATATATATATATATATATATATATATATATATATATATATATATATATATATATATATATATATATATATATATATATATATATATATATATATATATATATATATATATATATATATATATATATATATATATATATATATATATATATATATATATATATATATATATATATATATATATATATATATATATATATATATATATATATATATATATATATATATATATATATATATATATATATATATATATATATATATATATATATATATATATATATATATATATATATATATATATATATATATATATATATATATATATATATATATATATATATATATATATATATATATATATATATATATATATATATATATATATATATATATATATATATATATATATATATATATATATATATATATATATATATATATATATATATATATATATATATATATATATATATATATATATATATATATATATATATATATATATATATATATATATATATATATATATATATATATATATATATATATATATATATATATATATATATATATATATATATATATATATATATATATATATATATATATATATATATATATATATATATATATATATATATATATATATATATATATATATATATATATATATATATATATATATATATATATATATATATATATATATATATATATATATATATATATATATATATATATATATATATATATATATATATATATATATATATATATATATATATATATATATATATATATATATATATATATATATATATATATATATATATATATATATATATATATATATATATATATATATATATATATATATATATATATATATATATATATATATATATATATATATATATATATATATATATATATATATATATATATATATATATATATATATATATATATATATATATATATATATATATATATATATATATATATATATATATATATATATATATATATATATATATATATATATATATATATATATATATATATATATATATATATATATATATATATATATATATATATATATATATATATATATATATATATATATATATATATATATATATATATATATATATATATATATATATATATATATATATATATATATATATATATATATATATATATATATATATATATATATATATATATATATATATATATATATATATATATATATATATATATATATATATATATATATATATATATATATATATATATATATATATATATATATATATATATATATATATATATATATATATATATATATATATATATATATATATATATATATATATATATATATATATATATATATATATATATATATATATATATATATATATATATATATATATATATATATATATATATATATATATATATATATATATATATATATATATATATATATATATATATATATATATATATATATATATATATATATATATATATATATATATATATATATATATATATATATATATATATATATATATATATATATATATATATATATATATATATATATATATATATATATATATATATATATATATATATATATATATATATATATATATATATATATATATATATATATATATATATATATATATATATATATATATATATATATATATATATATATATATATATATATATATATATATATATATATATATATATATATATATATATATATATATATATAAAACCAAATAAGCACATTACTTATGTGAAAACATGAATCATCTAATTTTTTACCCCGACCGGGACTCGAACCTAGGACTTATGAATATTAAGTCAAGGCGCTACCATTACACCACAGAAGGTTAAAAGGAATCCAACCTTATAGCTTATATCTGCTATACTTAGGAATGAACGCATTCTAACTGAATGCCACTATGTTCATATTACAGATTCCCCAACCTCGCTCGTGGCTTCATTTTAGCAATTAATTCAATTCCCAATCTCATTCGGGCCATGAAATAACCAAATAAGCACATTACATATGTGAAAACATGAATCATTTTTTACCCCGACCGGGAATTGAATAAAATGCTAAAATGAAGCCACGAGTGAGGTTGGGGAATCTGTAATATGAACATAGTGGCATTCAGTCAGAATGCGATCATTCCTAAGTATTGCAGATATAAGCTATAAGGTTGGATTCCTTTTAACCTTTTATGGTGTAGTGGTAGCGGCTTGACTTAGTATTCTTAAGTCCTAGGTTCGAGTCCCGGTCGGGGTAAAAAATGATTCATGTTTTCACATATGTAATGTGCTTATTTGGTTATTTCATGGCCCGAATGAGATTGGGAATTGAATTAAATGCTAAAATGAAGCCACAAGTGAGGTTGGGAAATCTGTAATATGAACATAGTGGCATTCAGTTAGAATGCGTTCATTCCTAAGTATAGCAGATATAAGCTATAAGGTTGGATTCCATTTAATCTTTTGTGGTGTAGTGGTAGCGCCTTGACTTATTATTCATAAGTCCTTGGGCTTCGAGTCCCGGTCGGGGTAAAAAATGATTCATGTTTTCACATACTTAATGTGCTTATTTGGTTATTTCATGGCCTGAATGAGATTGTTAATTGAATTAAATGCTAAAATGAAGCCACGAGTGAGGTTGGGGAATCTGTAATATGAACATAGTGGCATTCAGTTAGAATGCGCTCATTTCTAAGTATAGCAGATATAAGCTATAAGGTTGGATTCCTTTTAACCTTCTGTGGTGTAGTGGTAGCACCTTGACTTAGTATTCATAAGTCCTAGGTTCGAGTCCCGGTCGGGGTAAAAAATGATTCATGTTTTCACATATGTAATGTGCTTATATGGTTATTTCATGGCAAAAATTAGATTGGGAATTGAATTAAATACTAAAATGAAGCCATGAGTGAGGTTGGGGAATCTTTAATATGAACATAGTGGCATTCAGTTAGAATGCGTTCATTCCTAAGTATAGCAGATATAAGCTATAAGGTTGGATTCCTTTTAACCTTCTGTGGTGTAGTGGTAGCACCTTGACTTAGTAATCATAAGTCGTATGTTCCAGACCGGGTCGGGGTAAAAAATGATTCATGTTTTCACATATGTAATGTGCTTATCTGGTAATTTCATTTCCCAAATGAGATTGGGAATTGAATTAAATGCTAAAATGAAGCCACGAGTGAGGTTAGGGAATCTGTAATATGAACATAGTGGCATTCAGTTAAAATGCGTTCATTCCTAAGTATAGCAGAGATAAGCTATAAGGTTGTATTCCTCTTAACCTTCTGTGGTGTAGTGGTAGCGCCTTGACTTAGTAATCATAAGTCCTAGGTTCGAGTCCCGGTTGGGGGGAAAAATGATTCATATATATATATATATATATATATATATATATATATATATATATATATATATATATATATATATATATATATATATATATATATATATATATATATATATATATATATATATATATATATATATATATATATATATATATATATATATATATATATATATCATATATACATATATACATATATATATATATATATATATATATATATATATATATATATATATATATATATATATATATATATATATATATATATATATATATATATATATATATATATATATATATATATATATATATATATATATATATATATATATATATATATATATATATATATATATATATATATACATATACATATATATAAAGATATATATATATACATTTATATAAATATATATATATATATATATATATATATATATATATATATATATATATATATATATATATATATATATATATATATATATATATATATATATATATATATATATATATTAGTTCCTGGGTTCATCCAGTGAGGACGTGCTTCCAG
>JAXCGZ010001409.1:0-2500 GCA_037179515.1 Halocaridina rubra
TAATATATATATATATATATATATATATATATATATATATATATATATATATAGATATATATATATATATATATATATATATATAGTATATATATATATATATATATATATATATATATATATATATATATATATATATATATATACTATATATATATATATATATATATATATATATATATACTATATATATTATATATATATATATATATTATATATATATATATATATATATATATATATATATTATATATATATATATATATATATATATTATACTATATATATATATATATATATATATATATATATATATATATATATATATATATATATATATATATATATCTTCTTTTTCTTCCTTCGACCTTATTAATCCCACTGAATAGCAGGTTCGGCCGCTATAGTCAAATTCCTCCACTTGTTCCTATCCCTTGCATCTCCCTCCTCCAATCCAACTTCAACCATATCCCTCCCCACCACGTCCATCCGTCTGATCCATTGACGCCCCTCACTCCTTCTCCCTATCACTTGCATGTTCTTAGCTCTCCTGATTGATTCCTCCTCCCCTCTTCTTACTACATGGCTATAGTATCTCAGACGAGCTTCCCTAGCCTTCTCTATGACATTACAAATTCCACACATTCTTCTTATAAATCGACCCTCCCTCCTCTCCAGTAATGATATTCCAGCAATCCATCTAACCATCCTTATTTCTGTTCTCTCCAACAGTCCCTCCTCTCTCCTCCTAAGTGACCAAGCTTCTGTCCCATATAGCAGTACATGCCTGACCACTGTCTTGTATATCTTCATTCTGAGCTTTAACGGCATTTTCATGTCTAAGATAACTCCAGCCACTTCTTTCCATTTTCGCCATGCTTCCCTCACTTCCTCTCTTACTGCTTTCTCAGTTCCTCCCTCCTCTGTTAATACTGATCCCAAGTAGTTAAACTCACTGCTCTGACTTAGCACTGAACCATCTTCCATTTGGAGGTTTACCTCTTCCTGACCTCCTTTACTACTAACCATTAGCTTTGTCTTTCCTGGGTTTACTTTCAATCCTTTCTTTTCGAGGGCCCCTTTTCATGCTAAAAACCATTCAGGCAGTTCATCTTCTGTGTCTGCTATAATGACTAAATCATCGGCAAACATCAGTTCCAACAGCTCTTCATTATTTCTTAACTCTCTTGTCAAAGTGTCGATAACAACGAGGAACAAGAACGGACTCAGAGCTGATCCCTCATGGAGGCTGACCTCCACAGGGAATGCCTCAGTCTCCCCATACTTTGTCTGTACAGTGGTTCCTGCCCCCTCATACATCATCTTCACTATTCTTACTTACTTCTCTTGTACTCCTCTCTTTCCCAAACACCAATACACCACTCTTCTCGGTACCCTATCATACACCTTTTCAAGATCCACAAAACACATGTAAACTTTTCTGTTTCTTTCTAAATACTCTTCTTGGACTTGACGTACTATAAAAATTGCATCCACTGTTCTCCCTCCTTTCATAAATCCAAACTGCTGTTCATGTATATCTATCAAGACTCTCAACCTTCCTTCTACTAATCTTTATAATATCTTAAATACATGCTCCAAAAGCTTTATTCCCCTGTATTCCCACAATCTAACACGTCTCATTTCTGTTTATATATTTTAATTATCCAACTATCATTCCAACCTTGGCATTACCTCTACATCCCAGATCTAATCTAACAGTGTATGCACCCACTCTTTTCCTAGATTTCCCAAAGCTTTGATCATTTCTATTGTTACCTCTGACTTTCCAGCAGATTTATTTGATTTTCCTTTCTTTATAGCATTTTCTACGTCACTTTCACTGATGTTTGCTATCGGTCCCTCTACTGGAGGAACATTTTATAGTTCTTCACAATCGTTTTCAGTGTTTAAGAGATGTGAAAAATATTCTTTCCACCTTCTCTTGACTTCTCCTTCCTCTATTAGGATATTTCCATATTCATCTTTTATGATTCCTACTTCTCCTACGTCCTGCATGTTTTTTCTTCTTAATCCTGCAATTTTGTATATCATCTTTTCTCCCTCTGGTGTTCCCATCATCTCATACCACTCTCTCGTTGCTTCTTCCTTTGCATTGGTTACCATTCTCTTTGCTACTCTCTTTGTTCGTCTGTACTCTTCTCTTGTTTGGTAGTTGTTATTTTCTTCCCAAGTTCTTTTGGCTATACTCTTCTCCTTCACAGCTGTTTGGATATCTTGATTCCACCACCATCTTTCTTTTTCTTGCTGCTGCCTACCACTTTTCCTGCCACACCTCTGCTGCTGCTGGAACCACAATCTCCTTCATATCAACCCATATCCCTACAGGTGACTCTGGCATTCCATTCACATATCTTTCTTCTTGTGCTCTTTCCACTTTATTTCTGAACTCTCTTGCCTTCTCCCCATTCAGCTTCCAAGTTTTGATCCTCCTATTCCTGGCTGGGGTTTTTCTATACTTCACTAATTTCGACCTAAA
>JAXCGZ010001410.1:0-15000 GCA_037179515.1 Halocaridina rubra
TGAGGACTCCTTTGGGGCAAGATTCCTAGATTGCGTACAAGGGAATTTCCTACACCAACATGTAATGGAACCAACAAGGGCCAGGGGTGGGGATGAGCCATCACTACTTGATCTAGTGTTCACAGATAATGTGTTGGATATTGAAAAAATTGAGTATGAACCACCAATTGGAAAGAGTGACCACTGTGTGTTGTTGATGGAGTATATCATTGAAGATATTCTTCCTGAGAGTAGAGGCACTGAGGACATGAGGAGGAACTATCCGAAAGGAGATTACATCAAAATGAATGAGCTTTTTGCAGTTATTGACTGGAGAACCTTATTTTACAACAAATCTGTACAAGAAATGTATGACATCTTTTGTGAGAAATATGGGAAGATAGTAGATTGCTGCATACCTGTCACCAAAGTAGGTGTAATTCATGCCAGAGAGAAATGGTTCGATAATGGGTGTAAAAGAGCTAAGGAGTGGAGAGACAAATGCTGGAAAAGGTATAGGAGGAGAAAAAACATAAATGCCTGGCAAACCTACAAAAGAGCAAGAAATGACTACCTAAGTAAAAGGAGAGAGGCAGAGAAAGATTATGAGAGGGACATCACCAGGAAGGCTAAAGAAAATCCCAAGCTTTTCCACAGCTTTATCAGAGGAAAACTGAAGGTAAAAGAACAGGTTTTAAGGCTAAAGAGAGCGGATGGAAGCATCACTGAGACGGACGAAGAGATCTGCAAAGAATTGAACAAGGAGTTTCAGTCAGTATTTACAGTAGAAAATACCCCACCCCCTCAGATTGCAGTGATAGAAGCTCAAGGGCCGGTATTAGAGAACATCAACCTTACAGCCACAGAGGTATGCAAGGCGCTGATGGATTTAGATGTTCATAAAGCTACAGGTCCTGATGACATATCCCCTCATGTGCTTAAAAAATGCGCAAACACAATATCAGTGGCACTAAGTATCATATTTAAGGAGTCACTGGAGTCGGGGGAGATTCCAAGATGCTGGAAACAAGCAAATGTGATACCTATCTTCAAAAAGGGAAGGAGGGATACGGCTCTGAACTATAGACCAGTTTCCTTGACCAGCATAGTTTGCAAAGTTATGGAGAAACTACTAAGGAAACATATCTCTCTTCACTTGGAATCCTTCAACTTTTTGTCAGTGAGGCAACATGGCTTCAGAGAAGGAAGATCAACAGTAACAAACTTATTAGAATTTTATGATGAGGTAAGCCAAATCTTACAGGAAAGAGAGGGCTGGGCAGATTGCATATTCCTAGACTTCCAGAAAGCGTTTGACACTGTTCCACATGGGAGACTTATTAGGAAGCTGCAATCAATGGCTAGAATAGGTGGAAATGTCTTGGAATGGATAAAAACTTACTTAGAAGGAAGGGAACAGAGGGTTAGAGTAAGACACTCAGTGTCTGAATGGAGAAGAGTTAGTAGTGGAGTTCCACAGGGTTCAGTTTTAGGGCCACTTTTGTTCCTTGTATATGTAAATGACCTACCAGAGTCTGTAAATTCATTCATGAATATGTTTGCAGATGATGCAAAGATTGTGAAGAAAGTAAAAAACGAGAACAATGGTAGAGAACTTCAGGAGGATCTAAATAATCTGCATGAGTGGTCAGAAAAGTGGCTAATGAAATTCAATACCTCAAAATGTAAGGTAATGAGAATGGGTACAAGTGCAAGAAGGCCCAAGCTTGACTACTCGGTGGCTGGAGTACAGCTTCAGGAGACAGAAAATGAGAGAGATCTAGGAGTAAACATATTGGCAGATTTGTCTCCAGAAATACATATAAATGGCGTAGTAAGGGCAGCATATGCATTCTTATCAAATGTAAGGGTAGCCTTCAGGCACATGGACAAGGAAATGTTCAGAAATATTTATGTAACCTATGTGAGGCCAAAACTCGAATATGCAGCCCCCTTTTGGAATCCGCACTTGAAAAAGCACATAGCTAAGCTTGAAAAAGTTCAAAGACTTGCCACGAAACTGGTGCCAGAAATACGCAATCTCGGTTATGATGAGAGGCTGAGGGAATTAGACTTGCCATCACTCGAAGCTAGAAGAGTAAGGGGGGATATGGTGACAGTCTTTAAATTCCTTCATGGTTATGATAGAGTGGATAGGGATCGATATTTCGATATGGCTGGCTCTAGAACTAGAGGTCATAGTTTGAAGCTTCGGAAGAAAACTTGTTTGCAGGATGTAAGGAAATACTTTTTCAGTGTAAGAGTAGTTGATAATTGGAATTCGCTAAGCGAGGAGGTAGTTAATGCTACCTCAATCCATAGTTTTAAGGACAGGTATGATAAGTATCACTAAGTCTAAAAATGGAACCGATCAGGAGACGGGAAGATACGAGCTTTGGGCTCTTTCCCGTAAACACAATTAGGTAATCACAATTAGGTAATCACACACACACACACACACACACACACACACACACACACACACACACACACACACGCACAGAGACATACACACACACGCACTGAGACATACACACACACATGGAATTCAGGGGATGGGGCCTCATTAAGATTGTTATACACAAATGCTGATGGATTAGCTGGTAAGGCAGTAGAATTAAAAAATAGGATTCACAACAGTAAGGCAGATATAGTAGCAATTACAGAGACTAAGTTGAGTGCGGACATAAACAGTGTCACAGATTTTCCTTAGGGCTTCAGAATATTAAGGGTTGAAAGATCTGAGAGGACTGGTGGAGGGATAGCACTGTTCATAAGTGAAAGGATTCAAGTTGAAGAAATAAACTTGGATATAGAAAGTGAGTTCAAGGAATTTCTTGTTGCTCGCATAAATACTAGGTCAGAGAGCATTATAATAACTGTTGTATATAACCCACCAAGGAACCAACATAGGCTAGAAGTTTATGAGGAAAGTCATATAGGTACTATTGAAGTCATACTCTCAGTTGTTAACATGGCACGGGAGAGGAAATGTAGGATTTTGATTATGGGAAATTTTAATCATAAAGAGATAGATTGGATAAATCTTGACCCACACAGTGGTGAGGCATTCGGGGCAAGATTCCTAGATTGCGTACAAGGGAATTTCCTACACCAACATGTAAAGAAACCAACGAAGGGCCAGGGGTGAGGATGAGCCATCACTACTTGATCTAGTATTCACAGATAATGTGTTGTATATTGAAAATTTTGAGTATGAACTACCAATTGGAAAGAGTGACCACTGTGTGTTGTTGATAGAGTATATCATTGAAGATATTCTGCCTGAGAGTAGAGGGATTGAGGACGTGAGGAGGAACTATCCGAAAGGAGATTACATCAAAATGAATGAGCTTTTTCAGCTATTGACTGGAGAACCTTAGTTTAAACAAATCTGTATAAGAAATGTATGACATCTTTTGTGAGAAATATGGGAAGATAGTAGATTGCTGCATACCTTTCACCAAAGTAGGTGTAATTCATGCCAGAGAGAAATGGTTCGATAATGAGTGTAAAAGAGCTAAGGAGTGGAGAGACAAATGCTGGAAAAGATATAGTAGGATAAGAAACATAAATGCCTGGCAAACCTACAAAAAGAGCAAGAAATGACTACCTAAGTAAAAGAAGAGAGGCAGAGAGAGACTATGAGAGGGACATCACCAAGAAGGCTGAAGGAAATCCCAAGCTTTTCCACTGCTTTATCAGAGGAAAACTGAAGGTAAAAGAGCAGGTTTTAAGGCTAAAGAGAGAGGATGGAAGCATCACTGAGACAGATGAAGAGATCTGCAAAGAATTGAACAAGGAGTTTCAGTCAGTATTTACTGTAGAAAATACCCTACCCCCTCAGATTTCAGAGATAGAAGCTCAAGGGCCGGTATTAGATAACATTAACCTTACAGCCACAGAGGTATGCAAAGCGCTGATGGAGTTAGATGTTCATAAAGCTACAGGTCCAGATGACATATCCCCTCATGTATTTAAAAAATGCGCAAACTCAATATCAGTGGCCCTAAGTATCATATTTAAAAAGTCACTGGAGTTAGTGGAGATTCCAAGATGCTGGAAACAAGCAAACGTGATACCTATCTTCAAAAAAGGGGAGGAGGGATACGGCTGTGAACTATAGACCAGTTTCCTTAACCAGCATAGTTTGCAGAGTTATGGAGAAACTACTAAGGAAACATATCTCTCTTCACTTGGAATCCTTCAACTTTTTGTCAGTGATTCAACATGGCTTCAGAGAAGGTAGATCAACAGTAACAAACTTATTAGAATTTTATGATGAAGTAAGCCGAATCTTACAGGAAAGAGAGGGCTGGGCAGATTACATATTCCTAGACTTCCAGAAAGCGTTTGACACTGTTCCACATGGAGACTTATTAGGAAGCTGCAAGCAATGGCTAGAATAGGTGGAAATCTCTTGAAATGGATAAAAACTTACTTAGAAGGAAGGGAACAGAGGGTTAGAGTAAGACACTCAGTGCCTGAATTGGAGAAGAGTTAGTAGTGGAGTTCCACAGGGTTCAGTTTTAGGGCCACTTTTGTTCCTTGTATATTAAATGACCTACCAGAGTCTGTAAATTCATTCATGAATATGTTTGCAGATGATGCAAAGATTGTGAGGAAAGTAGGAAACGAGAACAAAGGTAGAGAACTTCAGGAAGAGCTAAATAGTCTGCAAGAGTGGTCAGAAAAGTGGCTAATGAAATTCAATAATTCAAAATGTGAGGTAATGTGAATGGGTGCTAGTGCAAGAATGCCCAAACTTGAACACTCGGTGGCTGGCGTACAAGTTCAAGAGACAGAAAATGAGAGAGATCTAGGAATAAACATACTAGCAGATTTGTCTCCAGAAATACATATAAATGGCATAGTAAGGGCAGCATATGTATTCTTATCAAATGTAAGGGTAGCCTTCATGTATATGGACAAGGAAATATTCAGAAATATTTATGTAACCTATGTAAGGCCGAAACTCAAATACATAGCCCCATTTCGGAATCCACACTTGAATAAGCACATAGCTAAGCTTAAAAAAGTTCAAAGACATGCCACGAAGCTGGTGCCAGAAATACGGAATCTCAGTTATGATGAGAGGCTGAGGGAATTAGACTTACCATCACTCGAAGCTAGAAGATTGAGGGGGGATATGGTGACAGACTTTAAATTCCTTCATGGTTATGATAGAGTGGATAGGGATCGATATTTTGATATGGGAGGCTCTAGCACTAGAGGTCATAGTTTGAAGCTTCGTAAGAAAACTTCTTTGCAGGATGTATGGAAATACTTTTCATTGTAAGAGTAGTTGATAATTGGAATTCGCTAAGCGAAGATTTAGTTAATGCTCTCTCAATCCACAGTTTTAAGGACAGGTATGATAAGTATCACTAATAACAAAATGGAACCGATGAGGATACGGGAAGATACGAGCTTTGGGCTCTTTCCCGTAAGCACAGTTAGGTAATTACACACACACACACACACACACACACACACACACACACACACACACACACACACACACACACACACACATACACACACACACACACACACTGCTGATGCACTAAAGGGGAATGTGGCAGTAAAAGAGGCTGTAAAGGTGGTGGCACTGGAAAACATAAAAACAGTTGACTACAAAGAGACAGTAATCAAAAAAATGAAAGACGTTGTGATGGAAAGGGCAAACCCACTCATCAGACAGGCACTTGATAAGGAGAAGATAGTGGTAATCTCAGGCATAAGTGAATCCCAGGAGCCAACATGGCAGGGGAGACTTGAAGAAAATAAAGCTAGGGTTGTAGACCTGATAAGAAAGCTTGGAGTAGTATGTGGTCCTGAGGATATTGTAAACATACACCAACTAGGTAAATATTCGAGGGAAGGAAAGCCGAGATCAACAAAAGTAACCTTTGAGAGAGGGGAAACATGTAGGGAAATATTGTTGAGAAAAAAAAGTCTAAAAGACCTTCAAGAATGCAAAGAAGTGTTCATTAGATGATACAGAACACAGGAAGAGATGGGAAAGATCAAAAACTTGTTGCAAGAGGCAAGAAGGTTAAATGATGAAAGAAATGAAGAAGAGAAGAAAAATTTTCGTTACAGAGTACTTCCAGACAAAGGGGAGATAAAGAAGATAATGACAGAAGATCAGGGGATGGGGCCTCATTAAGATTGTTATACACAAATGCTGATGGATTAGCTGGTAAGGCAGTAGAATTAAAAGATAGGATTCACAACAGTAAGGCAGATATAGTAGCAATTACAGAGACTAAGTTGAGTGAGGACATAAACAGTGTCACAGTTTTTCCTAAGGGCTTCAGAATACTAAGGGTTGAAAGATCTGAGAGGACTGGTGGAGGGATAGCACTGCTCATAAGTGAGAGGATTCAAGTTGAAGAAATAAACTTGGCTATAGAAAGTGAGTTCAAGGAATTTCTTGTTGCTCGCATAAATACTGGGTCAGAGAGCATTATAATAACTGTTGTATACAACCCACCAAGGAACCAAAATAGGCTTGAAGTTTATGAGGAAAGTCATATAGGTACTATTGAAGTCATAAACTCAGTTGTTAACATGGCACGGGAAAAAAAATGTAGGATTTTGATTATGGGAGACTTTAATCATAAAGAGATAGATTGGATAAACCTTGACCCACACAGTGGTGAGGACTCATTCGGGGCAAGATTCCTAGATTGCGTACAAGGGAATTTCCTACACCAACATGTAATGGAACCAACAAGGGCCAGGGGTGGGGATGAGCCATCACTACTTGATCTAGTGTTCACAGATAATGTGTTGGATATTATAAATATTGAGTATGAACCACCAGTTGGAAAGAGTGACCACTGTGTGTTGTTGATGGAGTATATCATTGAAGATATTCTTCCTGAGAGTAGAGGCACTGAGAACATGAGGAGGAACTATCCAAAAGGAGATTACATCAAAATGAATGAGCTTTTTGCAGTTATTGACTGGAGAACCTTATTTTACAACAAATCTGTACAAGAAATGTATGACATCTTTTGTGAGAAATATGGGATGATAGTAGATTGCTGCATACCTGTCACCAAAGTAGGTGTAATTCATGCCAGAGAGAAATGGTTCGAAAATGGGTGTAAAAGAGCTAAGGAGTGGAGAGACAAATGCTGGAAAAGGTATAGGAGGAGAAAAAACATAAATGCCTGGCAAACCTACAAAAGAGCAAGAAATGACTACATAAGTAAAAGGATAGAGGCAGAGAGAGATTATGAGAGGGACATCACCAGGAAGGCTAAAGAAAATCCCAAGCTTTTCCACAGCTTTATCAGAGGAAAACTGAAGGCAAAAGAGCAGGTTTTAAGGTTAAAGAGAGCGGATGGAAGCATCACTGAGACGGATGAAGAGATCTGCAAAGAATTGAACAAGGAGTTTCAGTCAGTATTTACAGTAGAAAATACCCCACCCCCTCAGATTGCAGTGATAGAAGCTCAAGGGCCGGTATTAGAGAACATCAACCTTACAGCCACAGAGGTATGCAAAGCTCTGATGGATTTAGATGTTCATAAAGCTACAGGTCCTGATGACATATCCCCTCATGTGCTTAAGAAATGCGCAAACACAATATCAGTGGCCCTAAGTATCATATTTAAGGAGTCACTGGAGTCGGGGGAGATTCCAAGATGCTGGAAACAAGCAAATGTGATACCTATCTTCAAAAAGGGAAGGAGGGATACGGCTCTGAACTATAGACCAGTTTCCTTGACCAGCATAGTTTGCAAAGTTATGGAGAAACTACTAAGGAAACATATCTCTCTTCACTTGGAATCCTTCAACTTTTTGTCAGTGAGGTAACATGGCTTCAGAGAAGGTAGATCAACAGTAACAAACTTATTAGAATTTTATGATGAGGTAAGCCAAATCTTACAGGAAAGAGAGGGCTAGGCAGATTGCATATTCCTAGACTTCCAGAAAGCGTTTGACACTGTTCCACATGGGAGACTTATTAGGAAGCTGCACTCAATGGCTAGAATAGGTGGAAATGTTTTGGAATGGATAAAAACTTACTTAGAAGGAAGGGAACAGAGGGTTAGAGTAAGACACTCAGTGTCTGAATGGAGAAGAGTTAGTAGTGGAGTTCCACAGGGTTCAGTTTTAGGGCCACTTTTGTTCCTTGTATATGTAAATGACCTACCAGAGTCAGTAAATTCATTCATGAATATGTTTGCAGATGATGCAAAGATTGTGAAGAAAGTAAAAAACGAGAACAATGGTAGAGAACTTCAGGAGGATCTAAATAATCTGCATGAGTGGTCAGAAAAGTGGCTAATGAAATTCAATACTTCAAAATGTAAGGTAATGAGAATGGGTACAAGTGCAAGAAGGCCCAAGCTTGACTACTCGGTGGCTGGAGTACAACTTCAAGAGACAGAAAATGAGAGAGATCTAGGAGTAAACATACTGGCAGATTTGTCTCCAGAAATACATATAAATGGCATAGTAAGGGCAGCATATGCATTCTTATCAAATGTAAGGGTAGCCTTCAGGCACATGGACAAGGAAATGTTCAGAAATATTTATGTAACCTATGTGAGGCCAAAACTCGAATATATAGCCCCCTTTTGGAATCCGTACTTGAAAAAGCACATAGCTAAGCTTGAAAAAGTTCAAAGACATGCCACGAAACTGGTGCCAGAAATACGCAATCTCAGTTATGATGAGAGGCTGAGGGAATTAGACTTACCATCACTCGAAGCTAGAAGAGTAATGGGGGATATGGTGACAGTCTTTAAATTCCTTCATGGTTATGATAGAGTGGATAGGGATCGATATTTCGATATGGCTGGCTCTAGAACTAGAGGTCATAATTTGAAGCTTCGTAAGAAAACTTCTTTGCAGGATGTAAGGAAATACTTTTTCAGTGTAAGAGTAGTTGATAATTGGAATTCGCTAAGCGAGGAGGTAGTTAATGCTATCTCAATCCATAGTTTTAAGGACAGGTATGATAAGTATCACTAAGTCTAAAATGGAACCGATCAGGAGACGGGAAGATACGAGCTTTGGGCTCTTTCCCGTAAACACAATTAGGTAATCACAATTAGGTAATCACACACACACACACACACACACACACACACACACACACATATATATATATATATATATATATATATATATATATATATATATATATATATATATATATATATATATATATATATATATATATATATATGTATGTATGTATGTATGTATGTATGTATGTATGTATGTATGTATGTATATATATATATATATATATATATATATATATATATATATATATATATATATATATATATATATATATATATATATATATATATATATATATATATATATATATATATATATATATATATATATATATATATATATATATATATATATATATATATATATATATATATATATATATATATATATATATATATATATGTGAAGTGTCTCATACCATTTTATATTCTACATAAATGTAAGTTTATATTATTTATGCAGTCAAGTCTTATATCAATATTATAAAGTAATCACTGTCAATATAAGTTTAAGCCGCCCATTGCGATACTAGAGCTGAAGGTTTTTTTGAACTTAAATAGGTCTGAACAGGACAGTTTGATGTTAATTCTTCCTTCAGTTACGGTTCTTTTTCTATGCCTACAGCTACACCGACTATTCTTGGATATTCATTACACATCTTTTATTATCCCTTCACATCTGACTAGTCATAAAACTCTCCGTCTCAGTTTTTCTTTGCTTTATATATTTTTCGTGCCCAGGCCCGATGAGGGCTGTTTTATTTTATTATTTTTTGACCCGGTGTCACAATCATAAAAAAAGAAAAAAAAGAACAGCTATGTTCATGCCCCATAATCTCACTTCAGCCATTAGTATCAATATGACAAAGTAAAAATCTTGCCGTCAGGCCAATAAAAAATGAAAAGAAGCACTCTTAAATAACTTTTAAAGACATCAGTACCAATCACACAGAAAATACTCAACCTTTTACTCGAGGTAGAATATACGATGTGCACCCAAAAAAATTTAATTCCCCTTGAATATACAGCTAACAAGTAGCTTCCTATAAATGTCATTATAAAACAGTAATATGCTAAACTGGCAATACTGAAACATCAAGTTTGTAAAAATTATACTGTCGGTATCTATGATTGTAATTCCTCTTATGCATGTAAAATATGCTGAAATCGGCGTTTTAAAAGCAGATTATCAAATTATAATCAGCGACGCCTTTCATTATTGCCCGCTATTTTAATCAGCTTATATTGGAACTGATCCGGATTTTTCATCATCATGAAATAAGATTTTTTAATGAACTCTAATTCTTCTTCTGAAATGTATTTCTAGAATTAATATTTAATACCGTCAATTTTAAATGAAGAATATCAAAAGAGGACAATATTAGGAAAGTCTATTTATACATGATATATTTTATATTCATATGTTTTGAATGAGAACTTCAGTAACATATAGGGATGTGTTACCACAAAAGTCTACTGAAGTTAGATTATAGCTGGCCTGATTAGTAGAGGAAGGGGAAAATGGTGAAGAAAGAAAGAAAAAGAGATTTCCGAGTGAAAAAAAAGCAATGTCGGCTATTATGTATGGATGTGGTGATATACGTACTCTATTGAGCAAATTACTTCATCTTCTAGAGCAGCAACACCAAAGATAAACACATAGCATAAAAAGAAGTTAGTAAATTTAAAGTGAAAGAATATTAATCTATCTACTAATATACGAAATTCAAATTATGTAATAGTTTTCTTCACTATCAATTCCAAAGTAATAATTATTCTAATACTTTCTCCAATGGAGGTAATCTTCTTTCCAATTATAAGTTAACAGATGGTACATATTGATTGTAAAATTAATCTTGTTATATATATATATATATATATATATATATATATATATATATATATATATATATATATATATTTTTTTTTTTTAATTGAAAATCAATTACGGCTATCATGCTTGTGAGTGCGTGTGTGTGTTTGTGTTTTGATAAAGTATAGATATTACTGATTGAGCAGTTTTAAATGATACAGAATAGTAGATTTATTATAAGGATTATGAATGCCAAATAATTAAAATACATATTTTATAACTTGTAATAATTTATTTCATCAGTGTATCTCTATGTTTGAATTTGCTTGCAAGACGTTCGTAGAAGTTCACCAAATGCAGAGATTATTGTAAGTCAATCTGAGACATAATGCACCTCCGCAGATAAAAGTAATCCTGCTTTTGTGCATGTTACATCGAAGAAGAAAATAAAAATCACAACGAATTCGAAGAAGTCCGGATACTAACATCGAAACAGTCCCAAATACCGGTTTTGAGTTTCAGATGTCTGTGCACTGCAGTGCCTATTCAGTTATTGGATTAAGCTCGTATCCAAACCAGTGCCTTAATCCAGGAATCTACCAAAAGCAAAATCCTCATGACAGGGAGCTATCAAGCAAAGTAAACAGAAAGTACTTATGCACACGCTCGCACACACACACCCACAAATACACACACACACACACACACACACACACACACACACACACACACACACACAGACACACAGACACACACACTCACACACATACATGAAATTCAGGGGATGGGGCCACATTGAGATTGTTATACACAAATGGTGATGGATTAGCTGGTAAGGCAGTAGAATTAAAAGATTGGATTCACAACAGTAAGGCAGATATAGTAGCAATTACAGAGACTAAGTTGAGTGAGGATATGAACAGTGTCACAGTTTTTCCTAAGGGCTTCAGAATATTAAGGGTTGAAAGATCTGAGAGGACTGGTGGAGGGATAGCACTGCTCATAAGTGAAAGGATTCAAGTTGAAGAAATAAACTTGGCTATAGAAAGTGAGTTCAAGGAATTTCTTGTTGCTCGCATAAATACTAGGTCAGAGAGCATTATAATAACTGTTGTATATAACCCACCAAGGAACCAACATAGGCAAGAAGTTTATGAGGAAAGTCAAATAGGTACTATTGAAGTCTAAACTCAGTTGTTAACATGGCACGGGAGAGGAAATGTAGGATTTTGATTATTTGAGATTTTAATCATAAAGAGATAGATTGGATAAATCATGACCCATACACTGGTGAGGACTCATTCGGGGCAAGATTCCTAGATTGCGTACAAGGGAATTTCCTACACCAACATGTAAAGGAACCAACGAGGGCCAGGGGCGGGGATGAGCCATCACTGCTTGATCTAGTATTCACAGATAATGTGTTGGATATTGAAAATTTTGAGTATGAACTACCAATTGGAAAGAGTGACCACTGTGTGTTGTTGATAGAGTATATCATTTGAAGATATTCTGCCTGAGAGTAGAGGTACTGAGGACATGAGGAGGAACTATCTGAAAGGAGATTACACCAAAATGAATGAGCCTTTTGCAGTTATTGACTGGAAAACCTTACATTACAACAAATCTGTATAAGAAATGTATGACATCTTTTGTGAGAAATATGGGAAGATAGTAGATTGCTGCATACCTTTCACCAAAGTAGGTGTAATTCATGCCAGAGAGAAATGGTTCGATAATGAGTGTAAAAGAGCTAAGGAGTGGAGAGACAAATGATGGAAAAGGCATAGGAGGAAAAAAAACATAAAGGCCTGGCAAACCTACAAAAGAGCAAGAAATGACTAACTAAGTAAAAGAAGAGAGGCAGAGAGAGACTATCAGAGGGACATCACCAGGAAGACTAAAGGAAATCCCAAGCTCTTCCACAGCTTTATCAGAGGAAAACTGAAGGTAAAAGAGCAGGTTTTAAGGCTAAAGAGAGAGGATGGAAGCATCACTGAAACGGATGAAAAGATCTGCAAAGAATTGAACAAGGAGTTTCAGTCAGTATTTACAGTAGACAATACCCTACCCCCTCAGATTGCAGAGATAGAAGCTCAAGGGACGGTATTAGATAACATCAACCTTACAGCCATAGAGGTATGCAAAGCGCTGATGGAGTTAGATGTTCATAAAGCTACAGGTCCTGATGACATATCCCCTCATGTACTTAAAAAATGCGCAAACTCAATATCAGTGGCCCTAAGTATCATATTTAAAAAGTCACTGGAGTTAGGGGAGATTCCAAGATGTTGGAAACAAGCAAACGTGATACCTATCTTCAAAAAAGGGGAGGAGGGATACGGCTGTGAACTATAGACCAGTTTCCTTGACCAGCATAGTTTGCAAAGTTATGGAGAAACTACTAAGGAAACATATCTCTCTTCACTTGGAATCCTTTTTAACTTTTTGTCAATGAGGCAACATGGCTTCAGAGAAGGTAGATCAACAGTAACAAACTTATTAGAATTTTATGATGAGGTAAGCCGAATCTTACAGGAAAGAGAGGGCTAGGCAGATTACATATTCCTAGACTTCCAGAAAGCGTTTGACACTGTTCCACATGGGTGACTTATTAGGAAGCTGCAAGCAATGGCTAGAATAGGTGGAAATCTCTTGAAATGGATAAGAAGTTACTTAGAATGAAGGGAACAGAGGGTTAGAGTAAGACACTCAGTGTCTGAATTGGAGAAGAGTTAGTAGTGGAGTTCCACAGGGTTCAGTTTTAGGGCCACTCTTGTTCCTTGTATATGTAAATGACCTACCATAGTCTGTATATTCATTCATGAATATGTTTGCAGATGATGTAAAGATTGTGAGGAAAGTAGGAAACGAGAACAAAGGTAGAGAACTTCAGGAAGAGCTAAATAGTCTGCACGAGTGGTCAGAAAAGTGGCTAATGAAATTTAATACTTCAAAATGTAAGGTAATGAGAATGGGTACAAGTGCAAGAAGGTCCAAACTTGACTACTCGGTGGCTGGCCTACAAATTCAAGAGACGGAAAATGAGAGAGATCTAGGAATGAACATACTAACAGATTTGTCTCCAGAAATACATATAAATGGCATAGTAAGGGCAGCATATGTATTCTTATCAAATGTAAGGGTAGCCTTCAGGCATATTGACAAGGAAATATTCAGAAATATTTATGTAACCTATGTGAGGCCAAAACTCAAATATATAGCCCCCTTTTGGAATCCACACTTGAATAAGCACATAGCTAAGCTTGAAAATTTTCAAAGACATGCCACGAAACTGGTGCAAGAAATACGTAATCTCAGTTATGATGAGAGGCTGAGGGAATTAGACTTACCATCACTCGAAGCTAGAAGATAGAGGGGGGATATGGTGACAGTCTTTAAATTCCTTCATGGTTATGATAGAGTGGATAGGGTTCGATATTTTGATATGGCAGGCTCTAGAACTAGAGGTCATAGTTTGAAGCTTCGTAAGAAAACTTCTTTGCAGGATGTATGGAAATACTTTTATCAGTGTAAGAGTAATTGATAATTGGAATTCGCCAAGCGAAGAGGTAGTTAATGCAATCTCAATCAATAGTTAAAAGTACAGGTATGATAAGTATCAGTAAGTACAAAAATGGAACCGATCGGGAGACGGGAAGATACGAGCTTTGGGCTCTTTCCCGTAAACACAATTAGGTAATCACACACACACACACACACACACACACACACACACACACACACACACACACACACACACACACACACACACACACACACATACATATATATATATATATATATATATATATATATATATATATATATATATATATATATATATATATAATATATATATATATATATATATATATATATATATATATATATATATATATATATATATATATATATATATATATATATATATATATATATATATATATATATATATATATATATATATATATATATATATATATATATATATATATATATATATATATATATATATATATATATATATATATATATATATATATATATATATATATATATATATATATATATATATATATATATATATATATATATATATATATATATATATATATATATATATATATATATATATATATATATATATATATA
>JAXCGZ010001411.1:5000-12500 GCA_037179515.1 Halocaridina rubra
ACTCCCTTTTCTATTAAGGGCTAGGACGTTGCCTTCTTCCGAAGGAGTTAGGATATGGCAAGTGCGATCTTTATCCTGAGTGAATACCCTTTCCATCCTTTGACCGTGGTGGGTCTTGAACCGACGACCTGATCACTCAAAGTCGCGGACACTACCAATCTGGCCACGGCAGCCGCATATACAATGTTAACTATATATTTGTCAAGTGCGATCGTTATCCTAAGTGAATACCCTTTCTATCCTTGAACCGTGGCGGGTCTTGAACCGACGACCTGGTCACTCAAAGTCGTGGACACTACCAACCTGGCCACGGCAGCCGCATATACAATGTTAACTATATATATGCCAAGTGCGATCGTTATCCTAAGTGAATACCCTTTCTATCCTTGGACCGTGGTGGGTCTCGAACCGACGACCTGATCACTCAAAGTCGCGGACACTACCAATCTGGCCACGGCAGCCGCATATTAAAATGTTAACTATATAAATTAAATAAATAAATAAATAATTAGACAAATAAGGAAGAGAAAACATGCAAATACGAGAACATAAAAAAAAACAAATAATTTTATAATAATCATGAAATAAATATAAAAAAGGAATAAATAATGTGAGATAAAAGAAGAAAAAAAATCTATATTATAAATTTAAACATTATGAGAAAAACAAAATTATTCTTAAGTCATTCTTACCATGAACGACGAAACCATAAAAATAACAAATAAATATGTAAATAATTTAATAAATATAAAAATAAATGAATAATAAATAAATAAATGAATAATAAATAAATTAATGAATAAATAAAAAATAAATATGAAAACAAAGAATAAGAGAGAGAGAGAGAGAGAGAGAGAGGAGAGAGAGAGAGAGAGAGAGAGAAGAGAGAGAGAGAGAGAGAGGAGAGAGAGAGAGAGAGAGAGAGAGAGAGCAAAATACCATATTTTACGTTTTTAGTCTCCATTATAGGGTGAACAAAGAGTGATGGGGAATTAAGGCTGGATGCCCTTTCTAACGCCCCACGATAGGTACAATCGCGAGTCTGTCAAAACCAAAGTTGAGAAATTATGATTATATTTCATCCCACTCAGAAAAAAAAGTATATATAAAATTTAAATAAAGAAATACCTACACAAGTAAACCATATGAGACGAATATAAAAAAGAAAAAGATTAAAAAAAAACCCTACATATTAAAATAAAATTCTGATTATGAAAGAAAAAAAACACCTAAGTATTTTTCCATAGAATTCCCCATTGCCATGAGCCACGCAAGAGAAATAACGAATGGATTCGGTTTTACGTCACGAACTCCCTTTTCTACTACGGGCTAGGACGGTTGCCTTCTTGCGAAGGACTTGTTTTGGCAGATGTAATCGTTACCCTGAGTGTATGCCCTTACTAACCTCAGTCCGTGACGGGGCGCGAACCCTCGACCTGCCTCCTCAGAGTCGCAGACGCTACCATTTTGCCACGGAGACTATCAAGAGAAATAACGAATAAAAAATGCATAGTGTTTACATCTCTCTGAAATAAAACTGCATTGGGGTCTTGTTTACTTTTACGACCCCCCCCCCCCAGTGCATTCGCATGCATTTACAATTACTAGAAGAGATAAACAATAAAATGCGTATTTACAATCAGGTAAAGTTTAGAGACCCCAGAACATTAAATAACCCGGCAAATTGTGAGGTTAGCTTAGCGCCTTTAGATTATGTTAGGTTAACCTAACCTAACCTAAACGCTAAAGCTGTGAGCTAACCTAACCTGAACCATAATAGTTATGGGGTTCATTAATCTTCAGGGGTAGCTAATCTTTACCTAACCAGCCTATATCTTCTCTTTAAAATGGAAAATCTTTTATATGCGTGAATGAAATAGTGTCGTAAGGCATATTAAAGATGCCTATAGCTTCACAAGGCATTTCAGACATGCCTAAAAGTGCCACGCGGCAGTGATGCCACGACGCCCACGAATGCCCCACCGACCGCTATGAGTACTTATAAAGAGTCAGTTAGAGACCGGGCCTTGTCAGGAGCAGACGTGACGTTCACAGCTTAGCTAGCCTCCCCCTTGGGGGCGGGAATCTAGAATCGTTCGTGGCAGGAACTGTAGTAATGGAAGCTCTGAGTATATATGTATGTAAGCTAGAAATAAATACATATTAAGAAGCAGCTGATCTATTTTCACCAACCACGCTACCATATTTATAACCCTCGTGTGAAATAGTAATCCCACGACATTGGTGTCATCCAATGGGATAGTCACACAATATTTTTTTTTATTAAAAGAAAAAAAACCTTCGAGATGCATGGAGGTAGTGGCTATAAAAATATGCATTTGAATGTATGAAACTCTTAAGAGATTTGAGAATAAAATAATAGATTTTATTTAATGCAAGACCTTCCAATTGCATCTGGGTGTTTGAATTTATTATATACTTTTGAATAAACGAAACTAGTTTCGTTTCATAAAAGAATATTAAAAAAAAATTCCTTTAAATATAAAAGTTTGAACATACATTTGGGTGTGTGAAATAAAAACCATGCGTTTGAATATAAAAGTATTTTTTATTTAATAAGAAATCTTTGAATTGCATTTGGGTGTTTGAAATAAATATAAACTATTTAATAAGCGAAACTAGTTTCGTTTCATAAAAAAAAATAACAATTAAATTTATTTGGGAGTTTGAAATAAAATTATGCATATGAATGTATAAAAGTGTTTAATATTTAAAAGAAAACCACGAATAACATTTTATCTATAATTTTAACGAAACATTAATGAGATATTATTGGCACTGCGAAGAGTGTATTTAGGAAGATAGTTTACCCAACGGACAGAATATTGGCCAATGGAATTAGAAAACGGACAACAAGAACACTGACATGGTCTACCGTTTACAATCTACAATTCTACACTGCTGTATGGACGTGAAAATCCAACACTGAACAAGAAAATGCAGGAGAAGGTGGAGACAGCTACTATATGGATACTGAGAAGAATTTTGAAGTCATCATGGACAGCAAGAAATAGTAATGAGCATGTGTTGAGGCAGATAGGGGTGGAGAGGAACTTGATGACAACAGTCAACAGAATGTATAAATAATGAGATTTTTCTGACATGTGATGAGGAGGGACGAGATGGAGCTTGAAGTGTTGACTGGGATGATGGGAGGTAAATGAGCGAGAAGATGACAGAGAGATATATATGGATGGTGTGACGAGAGTGGCGGGAGGACATCTTAGGCCTGCAGAGTTGCTGAAGTTCAAGAAGACTGGGTTAGATGGCGTTCCATGGTTGCCTAAGTCCAAGTGAATGTAGCACCTTGATAATGGTTATTGGAGTGTTGATATAAAAATATACATATAAAGGCATGAGTTTTTCATTGGGGAAAAAAGTTATTAAAACGCTTCATTTTAATGCAATAACATTGAGATGGAAGTGGATGCTTTAAAAAAAAAAGGAGAGAGAGAGAGAGAGAGAGAGAGAGAGAGAGAGAGAGAGAGAGAGAGAGAGAGAGAGAGAGAGAGAGAGAGAGAGAGAGAGAGAGAGAGAGAGAGAGATGCTTCTTTTTAATGCACAGCCATTGAGATGCATGTGTGTATTTGAAATAAAATATGCGCATTTAAATTCATGTCCCTGAGTTTTTTTTTTTTTACATTTTATGATAGCTGGAATATGCTTCATATAAAACAGCGAGGAAAGCTCATGGCAGTAATAAAAAAGAGGTCATGTTCTTAGACTCATTTGCAATAACGTATATTTACTTCATATTAAAAATATTACTATTATTATTATTATTATTATTATTATTATTATTATTCTCAATTATGAATAAAAGGAAGTTGACGATATAGGATAAATAAAAATAATAATAATAATAATAATAATAATAATAATAATAATAATAATAATAATAATAATAATAATAATAATAATAATTGTATTAAGAGTAGTAGTTGTAGTTGATGGTGTTGTAGTAGTTGATGGTGTTGTAGTAGTTATAGTAATGGAGGAAAAAGAAGAAGACCCCCCCACATCTTCGGGTGGCACTCTGAAGGCTGCCTTCATCTGTTACACAACTAATTATAATTATGCCATTAACGCTAGGTAAATTTGCCTTAAAAGAGGGGCGAAGCTCATATCATCATGACAGCATTAATATCAAGTTAATATTATTATTATTATTATTATTATTATTATTATTATTATTATTATTATTATTATTATTATTATTATTTTTATTACTGCACTCTAGGGGTTATTATTGTCATTATTATTATTATTATTATTATTATTATTAATTCTTCTTATTTTGTCAAGCACAATATCCACAGTGCCTGAGACATTACATAAGTTTGTTTGTATGATTTGTAGCTCTCTCTCTCTCTCTCTCTCTCCTCTCTCTCTCTCTCTCTCTCTCTCTCTCTCTCTCTCTCTTAGTTTCTGGTTTCAATAATATTACTGTGTTAATTCAGGTTTCAATATAAAAAAAAATCTTAAAATATTTCACAAATATTGTCAATATTTTTCTATGATTTACGTCATTATCATTTAATGATTAAAATATATAACTTAATTTCAATTTACTTATGTTCTTAGTCAATGATTAAAAAAAAATCACATTTTCTTTACAATCAATTGAAATTAAATTAATTTAATTAACTGCAATATATAAGCTGAAATAATACAAGGAAAAAGAATAATACATCTTTAATATCGATAATAATAATAGTAATAATAAAAATAATAATAATAATAATAATAATAATAATAATAATAATAATAATAAAAATAATAATAATTGCAATCGTCATATCAGTATTTTAGTACTGAAAAACCATTGAATTTTCTCAACCATCAAAATATATTCCACAAATATTCCACAAATTTTACTATTCTTTGCGTTTTTATAAGTCAGTCACATAAAATTTTCGTTGTTTTCCAATTCACTTAATATAAAAAAAAAATATTTTAATGAAATTTTGTGTTATTACCGTTTCATACTGAATTCAATCCTTACACCGCCATGGCGTACTGGTAAAATGCTCGACTCTGTACGTTACGGATTTGCGTTGGAACCCACGCGGCTAGACATGAAGGGCATCCAGCTTCAATCTGTCCCTGTCCACCCCCCAAAAGTGGATTAGTAGTGAAACATAAAACGTAACCAAAAAAAAAAATCTAATTATCCAGGGTCTCAAAATTCATATTTTATGACTGAATGACACAGGATTTTGGCATTCATTACTAGAATTCCCATATCTATTCCCACTTTGTCGGTCTAGTAACAGTGCAGTTCCGGACAGTTTTCAACGGATAAACTTCAGTCATATACAAACTAGAATTATCCCGATTTGGAATCAATATCTACTGCATTCAATCTAGTTTTAAACATCCGAGTTCATTCCTTCTACAACTATATAAAAAAAAAAATAGAGACAAAGAGCCTGCTGGCCAGTACAGTGGTAACGCGCTGGCTTCGCATTCACGAGGTCGAAAGATGGGTTCCCGTCCAAGACCGAGAGTTTAAGCTGTTTCCTGGCAGGTACTGCTATGGTTGGGTACCACAGTGGCGGGTTGGGACTTGCCCCGGCTGAAGAATACCCATTGTATTGTACTGGAAATAAAAGTTTTTATTATTATTATTATTATTATTATTATTATTATTATTATTATTATTATTATTATTATTATTATTATTATTATTATCATTCAATTTTTACTTCATTCAATTTCATTTAAATTCTCTGTATTCAACTCTTGATTCGGACATATAAAAATAGAGGTAGAGAGTTTTCCATTTAATTTCAACTTCATTCAACTAAGTTCCAGTGCTCTAAATGCGTTCCTTATTCAACTGTTGATTCGATCATATTAAAATAATAATAATAATAATAATAATAATAATAATAATAATAATAATAATAATAATAATAATAATAATAAATAATTCTCCTTTCAATTTCAACTTCCTTCAATCTTCAGTATTTAAACTCTTGATTCGCTCAAATAAAAAATATAAATATATAATATTCCATTCCATTTTAACCTCATTCAATTGCATTTCAATCCTATAAGTCCGTTCTTTTTTCAATTATTGATTCGGTCATATCCATAATAGAATTACAATTGGAAAAACTTTCAACTTTATTCAATTTATTGTAATTTTTTTTTTCAGATATTTCAATTCATCGATTTTTCATAATTATTCAATTTATTCAATTTTACATTCAATTTTCTATGTTCTTTCCACTGCACCTAATTTTCAATTCCTATTAATAACTGGAATAATTATGGAATAAGAGTCTATAAGCCTGCTTCCAACCAAGGAAGTCTCGAAATCAACTCCCAATGGTGGCTTGTGCACAGTATCCCTCTTAACTAATAAATGGAATATTTAAGGAATATTTATGGAATGTCCCTCAATCTACCTTAAAATAATAAGTGGAATATTTATGGAATATTAGTGAATATAGCTCCAGCTTCAACCCAGGAAGTACCAAAAAAAAATAATAAAAAATAATACATGGTATACTCGTGGAATATTAATGCATGATCAGAGGATATAGCCTAGGTTCTTAACAAAAAGTCTCTCATTCAACACCCCGAAGTGGCTTTTACGCCTTCCCCTCTTTGTATAGAACTGGAATATTTATGGAATATCAGGGTAAAAAATTGGTTCTCACCCAGGATGTCCAGGAATTAATTATCCAAAGTGGCAAGTACACCTAGTCTCTTGAATAAGAAATGGAACATTTATGGAATATCTGTGGATATAACTCTCGTTCCCACCCAGGAAGCCCCGAAATCAACTCCTCAAACAATATATAGAATATTTATGGAATGTCAAAGCATATATCTTTGGTTTTCACCCAGGAAGTATAGGAATCGACTCTCCAAGGTGGCAAGTAATCCTTACTGCTGCGATACTACTATTAACAACGAAATCCAAACCAGTGGTTTTCAACCTGGGGGCCACGAGACGAATTTAAGGGGCCAAGGCGTTATATTTTCTCCCCGACACCTGTCTGTGACAGGTACAGGGACTCTACCTGAGACAGCACCAACACGTCCAGTACGTGGTGCACTTACAGGTCGTATAATTACCTGTTAAAATATGAATTCTATTCTTACGTTATTTGTTGGGGGATACGGGAGAAAGTTGAAAGGGGGAGCACGAGCATGTTGAAAATTCCTGAAGGGGGGAATGGTGAGAAAAAAGATTAAGAACCACTGGCCTAACCATGGACAAGAAACCAGAGAAATACCACAAGTCAAAAACTTTCCCTGAGGTATAGGAGAAGGCTTAGGGTCCATTCTCCTTCAACAGCTCAAATCAAAGTAAACACACATGAGTGTCATCGAATGGTGCTCTTGGGAAGAAAAAAAAATACTAATCACCATCATAAAATAATAATAAAAATAATAATAATAATAATAATAATAATAATAATAATAATAATAATAATAATAATAATAATAATAATAATAATA
>JAXCGZ010001412.1:0-5000 GCA_037179515.1 Halocaridina rubra
TATGTATGTATGTATGTATATATATATATATATATATATATATATATATATATATATATATATATATATATATATATATATATATATATATATATATATATATATATATATATATATATATATATATATATATATATATATATATATATATATATATATATATATATATATATATATATATATATATATATATATATGTATATATATATATATATATATATATATATATATATATGTATATATATATATATATATATATATATATATATATATATATATATATATATATATATATATATATATATATATATATATATATATATATATTTCTCTCTCTCTCTCTCTCTCTCTCTCTCTCTCTCTCTCTCTCTCTCTCTCTCTCTCTCTCTCTCTCTCAATATATATATATATATATATATATATATATATATATATATATATATATATATATATATATATATATATATATATATATATATATATATATATATATATATATATATATATATAACCAAATATGATCATTACATATGTGAAAACATGAATAATTTTTTTACCCCGACCGGGACTTGAACCTAGGACTTATAATTACTATGTCAAGGCGCTACCAACTACACCACAGAAAGTTAAGAGGAATCCTACCTTATAGCTTATATCTGCTATACTTAGGAATGGACGCATGGTTATTGTTGGACACGAATGTGATTGGGAGTTGAATAAAATGCGAAAATGAAGCCACGAGCCAGGTTGTGGAAAATGTAATATGAACATAGTGGCATTCAGATAGAATGCGTTTATTCCTAAGTATATCAGATATAAGCTATAAGGTTGGATTCCTTTTAACCTTCTGTGGTGTAGTTGGTAGCGCCTTGACTTAGTAATTATAAGTCCGAGGTTCAAGTCAGAGTTGGGGTAGAAAATAATTCATGGTCTCACATATGTAATGTACTTATTTGGTATTGTTGGACCCGAATGAGATTGGGTTAAATTAAATGAGAAAATGAAACCACGAGTGAGGTTGGGGAATCTGCAATATGAACATAGTGGTATTCAGATAGAATGCGTTCATTCCTAAGTATCGCAGATATAAGCTATAAGGTTGGATTCCTTTTAACCTTCTGTGGTGTAGTTGGTAGCGCCTTGAGTAAGTAATAATAAGTCCGAGGTTCAAGTCCCGGTCGGGGTAAAAAAATATTCATGTTTTCACATACGTAATGCACTTATTTGGTTTTTGTTGGACCCAAATGAGATTGGGAGTTGAATTAAATGCGAAAATAAAGCCACGAGTGAGGTTGGGGAATCTGTAATATGAACATTGTGGCATTCAAATAGAATTCGTTAATTCCTAAGTCAAGCAGATATAAGGTATAAGGTTGGATTTCTTTTAAACTTCTGTGGTGTAGTTGGTAGCGCCTTGACTTAGTAATTATAAGTCTTAGGTTCAAGTCCCGATCGGGGTACAAAATTATTCATGTTTTCACATATGTAATGTGCTTATTTGGTTGTTGTTGGACCCGAATAAGATTGGGATTTGAATTAAATGCGAAAATGAAGTCATGAATGAGGCTAGGGAATCTGTAATTTGAACATAGAGCCATTCAGATAGAATGCGTTCGATCCTATGTATAGCATATATAAGCTATAAGGTTGGATTAATTTTAACCTTTTGTGGTGTAGTTGGTAGCGCCTTCACTTAGTAATAATAAGTCCTAGGTTCAAGTCTCGATCAGGGTAAAAAATTATTCATGTTTTCACATTTGTAATATGCTTATATGGTTGATGTTGGACCCAAATGAGATTGGGAGTTGAATTAAATGTGAAAATTAAGCCACGAGTGAGGTTGGGGAATCTGTAATATGAACATAGTGGCATTCAAATAAAATGCGTTCATTCCTAAGTATAGCAGATATACTCTATAAGGTTGGATTCCTTTTAACCTTCTGTGGTGTAGTTGGTAGCACCTTGACTTAGTAATTATAAGTCCTAGGTTTAAGTCCCATTCTGGGTAAAAATGATTCATATTTTCACATATGTCATGTGCTTATTTGGTTATTGTTGGACCCGAATGAGATTGGGAGTTGAAGTAAATGCGAAAATGAAGCCACGAGTGAGGTTGAGAAATATTTAATATGAACATAGTGTCATTCAGATAGAATGCGTTCATTCCTAAGTATAGCAGATATAAGCTATAAGGTTGGATTCATTTTAACCTTCTGTGGTGTAGTTGATAGCGCCTTGACTTAGTAATTATAAGTCCTAGGTTCAAGTCTTGGTCGGGTAAAAAATTATTCATGTTTTCACATATGTCATGTGCTTATTTGGTTATTGTTGGACCCGAATGAGATTGGGAGTTGATGTAAATGCGAAAATGAAGCCATGAGTGAGGTTGGGGAATCTGTAATATGAACATAGTGGAGTTCAGATAGAATGCGTTCATTCCTAAGTATAGCAGATATAAGCCATGAAGTTGGATTCCTTTTAACCTTCTGTGGTGTAGTTGGTAGCGCCTTGACTTAGTAATTGTAAGTCCGAGATTCAAGTCCCTGTCGGGGTAAATAATGATTCATGTTTTCACATATGTAATGTGCTTATTTGGTTATTGTTGGACCCGAGTAAGATCGGGAGTTGAATTAAATGTGAAAATTAAGCCACGAGTGAGGTTGGGAATCTGTAATATGAACATAGTGGCATTCAGATAGAATGCGCTCATTCCTAATTATAGCAGATATAAGCTATAAGGTTGGATTCCTTTTAACTTTCTCTGGTGTAGTTGGAAGCGCCTTAACATAGTAATTATAAGTCCTAGGTTCAAGTCCCGGTCGGAGTAAAAATGATTAAAGTTTTCACATATGTAATTTGCTTATTTGGTTGTTGTTGGACCGGAATGAGCTTGGGAGTTGAATTAAATGCGAAAATGAAGCCACGAGTGAGGTTGGGGAATCTGTAATATGAACATAGTGGCATTCCGATGCAATGCGCTCTTTCCTAAGTATAGCAGATATAAGCTATAAGGTTGGAGTCCAACCTTGTGTGGTGTGGTTGGTAGCGCCTTGACTTAGTATTTATTAGTCCTTGGTTCAAGTCCCGGTCGGGGTAAGAAATTATTCATGTTTTCACATATGCAATGTGCTTATTTTGTTATTGTTGGACCCGAATGAGATTGGGAGTTGAATTAGATGCGAAAATGAAGCCACGAGTGAGGTTGGGGAATCTGTAATATGAACATAGTGGCATTCAGATAGAATGTGTTCATTCCTAAGTATAGCAGATATAAGCTATAAGGTTGGATTCCTTTTAACCCACTGTGGTGTAGTTGGTAGCGCCTTGACTAAGTAATTATAAGTCCTAGGTTCATGTCCCTGTCGGGGTAATAAATGATTCAAATATATATATATATATATATATATATATATATATATATATATATATATATATATATATATATATATATATATATATATATATATATATATATATATATATATATATATATATATATATATATATATATATATATATATATATATATATATATATATATATATATATACATATATATACATATACATATATATACATATATATATATATATATATATATATATATATATATATATATATATATATATATATATATATATATATATATATATATATATATATATATATATATATATATATATATATATATATATGTATATATATATATATATATATATATATATATATATATATATATATATATATATATATATATATATATATATATATATATATATATATATGAAGCAAAAAAAAACGCCCATAAATAAAACACAAAATGAAGCGAAGATGTACTATATATTACGACTGGACTCCAGTCCTCTTCAGATACAAATGAATCGATATATACAAAACTCTGGATAAAGTTGGGAGAGATGCTAGCTGCAATTCCCAGGAGGATCCACAATGGGATTATCTTTAAACCTCAGGTCACCTGGACGGTCATTTGGCATAATCTTCTTAATGAGGTCTTTTAATAATGTTTCATCCACAACGTTACATCTCCACTGTCCATTTGATAAATTTAAGGTTTCTGATTTTTCTATAATGGCAGCTTCAAGTATCTTTCTCCTATATTGGCAATTACCCTTAAATAGCAATGAGGACATTGCTATATAAGAGTGATTGCCAATATAGGAGAAAGATACTTGAAGCAGCCATTATAGAAAACTCAGAAACCTTAAATTTATCAAATGGACAGTGGAGATCTGAAGCTGTGGATGAAGAATTATTAAAAGGCCTCATTAAGAAGATTATGCCAAATGACCGTCAACCTGACCTCATGTTTGAAGATAACCCATAGTGGATCCTCCTGGCAATCTTAGCTAGCATCTCTCCCCACCTTTTTCCAGAGCTTTGTATATATCGCTTCATTTGTACCTGAAGAGGACTGGAGTCCAGTCGTAATATATAGTACATCTTCGCTTCTTTTTGTGTTTTATTTATGAGCCTTTTTTTTTGCTTCATATTGTGCTTTGATATAGCATTTTATTTTGCAAATATACATATATATATATATATATATATATATATATATATATATATATATATATATATATATATATATATATATATATATATATATATATATATATATATAGTATATGTATATATATATATGCATATATATATATATTATATATATATATATATATATATATATATATATATATATATATATATATATATATATATATATATATATATATATATATATATATATATATATATATATATATATAAACAGTCAAATTATTGCGAAATCTGATAGCTTTAACACTTCTCGTTGTAAAAATCTCAAATTTTAATACTATATATAAAACCAAGTGAAATTGTATGCTTTCATCTTTTCGGATATATAAATGCCATTCAGAGCAAAAGAGGAGGCACTTTGCATGTTGGAGTATGCACGACCAAAGACGGGCAAAGCTGCATATATATTTATATATATATATATA
>JAXCGZ010001412.1:12500-17108 GCA_037179515.1 Halocaridina rubra
AGAAAGAGACAAACTACAAAATGAAGTAAAACTACAAAGAGATAATATCCCTTTAAGAGAATAGTTTACAGAGCATAAGAAACAAGTAAAATCATTATTAAGTAACAGTAAGAAACAGTATTACAAAAATGAATTTCAAAACGCTAAAGGCAATATCTCTGATACATGGAAAATTGCTAAAACCATGCTTTCCAATAACTGTAATAAAAGTAGTAACATATCAATTATACCCGATGAGGTAGATGTAAGTGCTAAAGCAGAAGAGTTCAATAATTTTTTCGCTGAAGTGGGGAAAAAAACCTTTGAAAAAACAAAAAAAGAAATAATAAATGAAATCAATAATAGTAATGGTGGTAATAATAATGATGATGGTAGTAGTAATAATAATAGAAATGTTGATAATGGTGTAAATAATAATGATGGTGGTAGTAATGGTAATGATAATAGTGATGATGGTAGTAATAATAATAATAATGTTAATCTTCAAGAACATAGTGCATTCAATAGAAGTAATGATGTCTTTAACCCTACTACAGTAGATTGTAATACAGTAATCTTAGTAAAAAAAATCTGAAAGACTCTAATGCATATGGATCAGATGGAATTTGTTTTCGTTTTATTAGAGATTCATTATTTGTAATAGCTTATTATCTGACGGTAATAATCAATACTTCCATAGTTACCAATATCTACCCAGATTTATGGAAAAATCCCCATGTAATTCCTGGTTTTAAAAATGGAAATCCTGACGACGTCTCTAACTATAGACCAATCTCTTTACTACCAATTTTATCAAAGATACTTGAAAAGATTGTTGCAAATCAGTTAAGTGAGTTTCTTGAAAAAAATAAACTTATTGCAAAAAGTCAACACGGTTTCAGGCCAAAATTATCAACTGAAACTGCCTTATTGAAAATATCAGATGAAATATACAAAAATATAGATAATAAGAAAATATCATTGCTACTACTACTCGATCTTTCTAAAGCTTTTGATAGTGTACACCATACCATTCTATTAGAAAAATGCAAAAAAAAATGAACATTGACCCAAGCTGGTTCGAGAACTATTTAAAAAACCGCTACCAGTCAGTCAGAATAAAAGATGTAGTCTCAAGTCGCAAGAAGGTATTGTTTGGGGTCCCTCAGGGATCGATCCTAGGACCTATACTTTTTCTAATATATGTAAACGATCTAGTAAAATATTTACCTAACTGTTATGTCATTCAATATGCTGACGATACTCAAATCTTAATTGAAGGAGAAATTAATGATTTAGAAAATATTATTCGTAGAGCAGAAGAAATTTTGTATATGGCTAAACGTTACTTTCTAAAAAATGGTCTGTTACTTAATGAAACTAAAACCCAATCTATTCTTATCGGATCCAGACAATTATTATCAGAAGTTGATGACAATCTTCATATAAATTTTAACGGTAATATCATTAAGCCAATGAACTCGGTAAAGAACCTAGGTGTCTATTTTGACCGTTACATGAATTTTGAAATGCATATAGATGAAATTTATAAAAAAGTAATGGGTACTCTAATATATCTAAATAGGGTAAAAGACTCATTTGAAACATCAACTCGTATAATAATTGTCCAGTCCTTAGCTATGAGTTTAATTAATTACTGTCTCAAAGTTTGGGGATGTACAAATAAGACTCAATTACAAAGAATACAAAAGTTACAAAACTTTGCAGCACGAGTGGCTGTTGGCAATGTAAGAAAATTCGAGCACATCTCTCCTGTTTTAAAAGATCTAGAATGGATAAAGATTAGAGATAAATATGTTTTTGATATATGTACCTTTGTTTTTAATATACTAAGAAACAATATTCCTGATTGCATGTATAATTTTTCTACAGTAAGCTCAGTTACCGGGTTAACTACCCGTCAAGGGGAAGATTTATTAGTACGAAGGTCTAAAACTGATATTGGCTCAAGAGATATAAACATTCGTGGACCTCATTTATATAATCAGCTTCCCAGAGAACTAAAAAATGCTGGTTCAGTGTATACTTTTAAATATAATCTTAAGAAGTTACTCTTAAAGGAAGATTTTACTTGTAAATTTTAATAGTACACCCATATTTGAATACCCAATGTATGTTGGAAATAAAGTCTTATTATTATTATTATTATATTATTATTGTTAGGAGGGATGAACAGTATGTTGGGTGGAGGGTGATGGAAATGGATATACAGGGTAGGAGAAGGAGGGGGAGACCAAAGCGTAGGTGGATGGATTGCATTAATGACGACCTGAGGTCTAAAGGTCTATTGGGTGATGAGGTATGGAACAGAAACATATGGAGAACACTGGTCAGAAACATCGACCCCACACAAAAGTGGGAAATGATGTAGACGAAGAAGAGAAGAATATATATATATATATATATATATATATATATATATATATATATATATATATATATATATATATATATATATATATATATATATATATATATATATATATATAATCAAATAAGCGCATTACCATATGTGGAAACATGAATAATTTTTACTCCGACCTGGATTTGAACCTAGGACATATAATTACTATGCCAAGGCGCTACCACCTACACCACATAAGGCCTTAAAAGGGAAACACACCTTAAAGTTTTTATCTGCTATACTAAGGATGAACGCATTCTATCTGAATGTCACTCTGTTCATATTACAGATTCCCCCAACCTCATTTGTGGCTTCGTTTTCTAATTTAATTCAACTCCCAATCACATTCGGGACCGGAAATAATTAAAAAAGCACATTACCATATGTGAAACTATGAATCATCTTCTACCTTGACCGGGGCTTCAACCTAGGACACAATTATTGTGCCAAGGCACTACAAACTACACCACAGAAGGTCTAAAAGGAAAACAGACCTTAAAGCTTTCAAATGCTATTCTAGGAATGAACGCATTACTATCTTAATGCCACTATCTTCATATTACAGATTCCCCAACCTCACTCGTGGCTTCGTTTTCGAAATAAATTCAACTCCCAATCTCATTCGGGACTAAGAATAATCAAATATGCACATTGCCATATGTGAAAACATGAATCAATTTTACCCCGATCGGGACTTGAACCTAGGGCACAAAATTACTGTGTCAAGGCACTATCAACTATGCCACAGAAGTTCTAAAAGGGAAACAGACCTTACAGCTTTTATCTGCTATACTTGGAATGAGCGCATTCCATCTATATGCCACTCTATTCATATTACAGTTTCCCCCAACCTCACACGTGGTTTTGTTTTCGCATTATTTCAACTCCCAATCTCATTCAGGACCAACAATAATCAAATAAGCACATAACCATATGTGAAATATGAATAATTATTACCCCAACCGGGACTTGAACCTAGGACACATAACTACTGTGCCCAGGCGTTACCAACTACACCACAGAAGGTCTAAAAGGGAAACAGACCTTACTGCTTTTATCAGGTATCCTAGGAATGTACGCATTTTATAGGAATGCCACTGTGTTCATATTACAGTTCCTCCCAATTTCACTCGTGACTTCGTTTTCGCATTTAATTCAACTACCATTGTCATTCGGGACCAACAATAATCAAATAAGAACAATACCATATGTAAAAACCTGAATCAATTTTACCTCAACCGGGACTTGAACCTAGGACACATAATTACTGTTCCAATGTGCTACCAACTATACCACAGAATGTCTAAAAGGGAAACAGACCCTATCAGAGTAAAACTGATTCGTGCTATATGGTAATGTGCTTATATGATTGTTGTTGGTCCCGAATGAGATTGGGAGTTGAATTAAATGTAAAAACAAAGCCAAGAAATAGGGTTGGAGGAAACTGTAATATGAACAGATTGGCATTCAGATAGAATGTGTTCATTACTACTATAGCAGATAAAAGCAGTAATGTCTTTTTCCCTTTTAGACCTTCTACGGTGTAGTTGGTAGCACTTTGGCACAGAAATTATGTGTCCTAGGTTCAAGTCTTGGTATCGGTAAAATATGATTCATGTGTTCACAAATGGTAATGTGCTTATTTGATTACCGTTGGTCCCGCATGAGATTGGGAGTTAAATTAAATGCGAAAACGAAGCAACGTGTGAGGTTGGAAGAAACTGTAATATGTACAAAGTTTTATTCAGATATATTGCGATCATTCCTAGCATAGCAGATTATATATGTAAAGTCTGTTTCCCTTTTACACCTTCTGTGGTGTAGTTGGAAGTGCCTTAACACAGTAATTATGTGTCCAAGGATCGAGTCTCGGTCGGGAGAAAATTATTCATGTGTTCACATATGATAATGTGCTACGTTGATTATTGTTGGGCCCGAATTAGATAGGGAGTTGAATTATATGCAAAAAGAAAGCCACGAGTGAGGTTGGGTGAAACTGTAATATGAACAGAGTGGCATTCAGACAGAATGCGTTCGTTCCTAGTATTGCAGATAAAAGATGTAAATTCTGTTTTCTTTTTAGACCTTAAGTGGTGTAATTGGTAGTGCCTTGACACAGTAATTATGTGTCTTTGGTTCAAGCCCCGGTCGGGGAAAAATGATTTATGTGTTCACATATGGGAATGTGCTTTTTTGATTATATA
>JAXCGZ010001413.1:0-17068 GCA_037179515.1 Halocaridina rubra
CTAAATATTGCATCTTATACTGCGGTATTCAAGACATCCTTAATGGGTCTCAGCCTGTGGATATCCTTGATAGATTGGGTTCTCTCATAACCGATCTCAAGGAGGTGAACGAGGAGATGAGCATACACATATGTGAAGTAGCACCTGTCCTTAGAGTCGAAGAGTTCGATGAAAAGATCAACTATTTCAATAATCAACTAGCAACTTGGAGTGAGACCAATGGGGTTTCAGTTCTCAAGACTAATCTGCAGTTCAGGCTTGGTACCGGCGACGTTGATCGGATGTGTTATGATGTAAATGATAAGGGGGATGCTCTCAACAGATTTGGCATCATCAGGTTATTGAACATAATTGCTAAGCAATGCCCATTCTTCAAACTAAGCAACAACTGGGAAGAAATCATATACCAAGCCATACCTACTACATATGCTTCTGTATTGCAGCGGCAACAACGACCGGTCACGGCCAATAACGACAGTCAAAATAACACATACAGGAACAGAAACTACGACCGGCATCGCCAGCTCCCCTCAATAAGAAATAATAATGAAATCAGAAACGTCTCTCAAGAAAGTAGCAACGATCAGCATTCTAGAAGGGATCCTCAACAGCATTCAGATGGACGTCATACCCGGGATTTTCGTCATCAGAATCGTCAAATCCCACCTGGTATTCGAGGATGGAGACGAGACTCGAGGATGAATCACAGTCTTTACGACCAACCACGGCGCTACCCCCAGCGTCCCAGGGCGAGGGAGAAATTGCAGCACCTCTACAGTCGTCGACAGCCCTGTTCAAACTGTGGGGAAATAAACCATGATCTTTCCCACTGTTGGTTTAACTATAGACTTAAATGTGGTCACTGCCGTGAACATGGCCATAAAACAAGATTATGTCCCTTAAATATATAGCAATCACATTGTAATACAGGCTTATTGAAACATTTCATAAACATACAACACATCAATGCACAATCACTTTTGGGTAATTTCGAAAATATTGCACTAATGATCAGAGAAAATAACGTGGATATAATGTGTGTTTGTGAAACTTGGCTCCAATCTAATATGCAGTCTGGTTTTGTTGCTATACCTGAGTATTCTTTTTATCGATTTGATGGCGGTAGGGGTGGGGGTGTATGTAAGAAATCATCTAACGGTCTCCCTATTAAAGACCCCTGAAGTCGAGCGACCTCCTCATCTCGAAGACATTTGGTTGACTGTTCAGAGTAGGAAATTCCCTTCATTCATCCTGGGATGTGTATATAGACACCCACATGCACTCAACGACACCTTTGATTACATCTCCGAGGTATTTCGGTCGGTCTGTTTGAGGAGCAAACCTCTCATTATTATAGGCGACTTCAATGATAATCTCCTTCCTAATAATAAAATGGGGAAATTAATTCAATCCCTCCACTTAAATCAGCTTGTGAATAAAGCAACCCGTATCACCGCTAATTCCTCCAGCCTAATTGATCTTATAATTACCAATACACCTAGTTTTATAGTTCACCACGATGTCTTACCTTGTCCTGTAGGAGACCACGAGCTTCTAATAGCTACAGTTAATGTCAGGAAGGAAAAGAGACCGCCAATTGTTAAAACTTTCCGATCTCTTGAGAATTATTCTCAAAATTGTTTCTGCGACACTCTTCTTAATGAATACAACATTTTAAATTCAATACTAACTACAGATTGTGTAAATTATCAAGTTTCTACTTTTACTGACGTTTTTACGAGATGTTTAAATGAATGTGCCCCTCTTACAACCAAAGTCATGACACGCCCTCCTGCCCCGTGGATTGACTCTCAGTTAAAAGAGCAAATGAAAAGGAGAGATGACCTCCTAAGGCAATTTAAATCTGATAGACAAAACTCCGAGATGGAAAGAGCCTATAGAAGAGAAAGAAACCTTACTAAAACAATGTTGTCCGAAAAGAAGAAAAATCATTTCAGGGAAGAATTTTCCAAGTATAGGGGAAATATCAAAGGAACTTGGAATGTTATAAAAAGAATAATTCCTGCAAATAAGGAAGTCTTAGAAAATTCTGACCTTCCCAGTGATAATGTGGAAAAGCGAGTGAATGATTTTAATAAGTATTTTGCTGAAATAGGTAAGTCCACATATGAAAAGTCCCAAGATAATAATGACTTGATTATTAATCAACCACATAATTGCCAGCCTCCAGCTGAAAGAAATATTATCAATAATTTTAGACCGCACCCAATCGATTTAGTCACACTTATTCTTATCATAAAGAACCTCAAACCAACAAACTCTTGTGGTTCCGATGGGATACAACTTCGCTTCCTAATTGACTCATTGCCAGTTACAGTATTTTTCATTTTAGTCATTGTTAATACATCCATTGTTACAGGCATTTATCCTAACCTCTGGAAGCATCCCTATATCATCCCCGTTTTTAAGAGTGGAGATACTAATAATGTTGAAAATTATAGGCCAATCTCTCTTCTCAGCATTCTGTCTAAAATACTTGAGAAGGTAGTTGCCACCCAGTTAATAAATTTCCTTGAATCAAATTGTCTATTATGTGAAGAACAACACGGTTTTCGGCCTAAACTTTCGACCGAGACGGCCCTACTTAAAATTACTGATAAAATTTATAGTAATATTGAAAATAAGAAAATATCACTTTTATTATTGTTAGATTTGTCTAAAGCATTTGACAGTGTCCACCATCAAATTCTAATGAGAAAACTTTCCAAAGTTCATGTTGACTCATTTTGGTTCGAAAATTATCTGAAAGATCGAATTCAATCAGTTCGAATGGGCTCGACTCTCTCTTCTTCTTTAGATATCAGTTTTGGAGTTCCTCAGGGTTCAATTTTGGGTCCTCTGCTTTTCCTAATATATGTTAATGATTTACCTCAATTTATAAGAGATTGCCTACTTGTTATGTATGCTGATGACACCCAGATTATGCTTACTGGTGACATTGATAGAATTCCTGAAATCTTAAAAAGGGCTGAAGATATATTAAACTGTGCCAAAAGTTATTTTAACAGTAATGGTCTTTTACTGAACGAAAATAAAACTAAATTCGTTATTTTTGGATCAAATCAATACCTGTCCCGCATTCCTGAGAACATCAGTATAAATTTCAACAATGTTTCACTCTTCCCATCTAATAAGGTTAAAAATCTAGGAGTTATTATGGACAGTACCATGACATTTAATTTTCATATCGATGAACTACATAAAAAAGTAAACGGGACCCTTATTTACTTGAACAGAGTCTATGAAAGATTCGAGCCTGATTGTAGGGTAATTGTAGTACAAACATTGATTTTAAGTATTCTCAACTACTGTCTAAGTGTTTGGGGTTCCACGACTAAGACCCAGATGTTACGAGTGAAAAGGCTCCAGAATTTTGCTGCAAGAGTTGCCATAGGGGGGGTGCATAAACATGATCACGTGACTCCCCTCTTTGAGAGATTGGGTTGGCTAAGGATGGACATGAAGTTCATATATAATATCTGTCTTTTAGTTTTTAAAATAAATCATGGAATATTACCGGAATGGCTCTTCTCATTGCCAACAGTTAATCAAGTGCGTATCAATAACGTCAACACCAGATATCAGAATTCTTTTTACGTGCCCAGAACTTCCACTGATATTGGGGCAAGAGCCTTAAATGTAATGGGCCCGAGACTTTGGAACTCTTTACCCGCAAACTTAAGAAGTTGCCAAACATTACCCTCACTTAAATCTCATCTTTTAAATCACCTACTTAATAAGTGATTTTAGTCTCATTATTATCCTCCCATTGGGTAAACGAAGTGTATGTATGCATATTTTAATGTGTAAATTTTTTGATTTTGTGCTTTGCAAATTTCATTAGTTTTATTTTGACATTTTACATTGTAATTTGTAATTAGATTAATTATCATGTGTAAATTTTTTGATTTTGTGCTTTGCAAATTTCATTAGTTTTATTTTGACATTTTACATTGCAATTTGTAATTAGATTAATTATCATGTAATAGCCATTTTTGATGGAATAAAGTTTTTGACTTTGACTTTGACTTTGACTCTCTCTCTCTCTCTAACATTCTATTCTACCCAGTAGGGTGGGTGTATATATAATGTATAATGATGATGATCTTTTCTTATCATAATCCTCTTTGTACTGGTGGAAGAAGCCTCCGCGGGCGCTTATTTATTATATTTAAAAAAAAAAAAAAATTAATGTAAATAAGCGCCCGCGGAGGCTTCTTCCACCAGTACAAAGAGGATTACGATAAGAAAAGATCATCATCATTATACATTATATATACACCCACCCTACCTCTGTCATATGTCTATCTAATCTACATTTGAAGGTGTCTAAGGTATTGGCATTTATTATCCTACTAGGAATACTCTACGGTATTACCAAGCCAATTTTCACTAATTTCCCTTCTGAACCTAAATTTATCAAGATTAAATCCATTACCCATTACGAGTTCTGGTTTGATCATGAATTTTTAAAACTTTATTAATATCATCCTTGTTAATCCCTTTAAACCATTTATACACCTCAATCATATCCCCCCTAACTCTGTGCCTCTTTAGAGAATGTAGATTAAGTTTTCTTAATCTGTCATATGGTAGATTTAGGCATTGCATAATTAATTTTTTTTTTTCGTTTTTAGTCTTGCTTTGGTTATTTATAATTCTTATTTTATCTTTGTATACATTTGCAGATAGAGGTTCGTTCTTCTGCCTCCTCCTCCTCTTCTACCACATAAGTTACTTGCTCACTGCCACCATGCATGCCCCAGTGTACTGTATAGCTGTTGCCTACTGCATAATAGAGTAAAGTATAATGTATGTTAATTTCTAGCCGTAAAGTGAATATGAATATCTTTTGTATACTCTTAAAAATAGATACAGGGCTTTCTGCTTTGCTATGTAGTAATAAAATATGTTTTTTACTTATCTTATATCTTTGGCATGGTGTGTCTATGTAAGGTTTGGAACATATCTATGCCCTTTATCATTGTTTCCTATGGAAAATTACTCGTTTTTTCACGCGATTTTCAATTTACCCGACACTTCTGAGAACCTATCTAGGCGTTATTCTGAGAACTAGGTATTACTGTATATATATATATATATATATATATATATATATATATATATATATATATATATATATATATATATATATATATATATATATATATATATATATATATATATATATAAGGTTACGCCAGGGTAGGGCAACAAAAGCTATATTTAGAGCTAATGTGTTGCAAACTGTACTATGGTGTAGCGTAAATGAATTGATGCCATAAAAAACTAATTGTGTCAGGTATGAAAGAAGGATGTTTGTGGATTGTAATGCTCTTGCAGTGTGATATGGTGGGCAAAGGGAACGTGAGGTGTAATTTGTTTCAAAATTAATTATTCGATGACTTTGAAGATAGGGCATATTATTGTAATGGGATGATGTTAAGAGGATGGTGGAGGTTTTTATTGGGTTTGGTGATTGTGATAATGACACCTTGATTTCAAAGCAAGGGGCTGGGAATCCCCACCTCTGTATCATATTCCTACAAATAGCCACGAGACATGGGGATATTCTGGCAGGCGAGATCCTCCTAGGACCCTTGTAGCTGGGTCTCTGAATTTGCATGGTTGTGCTGTAAGTGAAAGTAAGAGGGAGGAGGTAGGGAGTATGTTTGTGGAGAGAATGATGGATGTGCTTGCACTTAGTGACACTAAGATGAAAGCGAATGGTGAGGTCTTCTTTGGGAGTGTGGTAGGTAGGGTGTCTGGAATCTAGAGAGGGAGTGGGTCTGTTGGTAAGTGAAGAGATAAGTAGGAGTGTGGTGGAATGGAAGGAAGTATCATTTTGAATAATAGTGGCTAAAATGAGACTAAGATGCAAGGTTTGGGCGATTGTGAGCGCATATGGCCTGGGCAGTGAAAGAAGTGCGTAAGAAAGAGAAGAATTTTGGATGAAATTGAATGAGTGTATGGAAGACTTGGGAATAAATGTGAATGTGGTGTTGATGGGAGATTTGAATGCTAGACTAGGGAAAGAGCCTGTGGATGGTGTGATTGGGAAGTATGGAGTACCTGGTAGGAACGAGACTGGAGAGAAAATGATAGATATGTGTACTGAGAGAGAGATGTTGATTTACCGTACTGTATATAAAAAGAAGGATGTGCACAAGTATACGTGGGTCAGTGTAGATAATGGTAGAGTAGGTGACTAGGTGTTAATGGATGGACAGGAGGGTAATTGGAAGAGTAATGGATGTTCATGTACTGGAAACAGCTAGTGGTGGAATATCTGATCATTATTTAGTGGAAAGTAGAGTGAAAGTGGGAGAAAAGTGGAGAAAGATAAGAAGCGAGAGAGGTGCTAAAAGTAAGTGAACTGAATAAGAAAGAGAAAGACTGAGTGTAAATTTAGTCTGAGGAATGCAGTAAAAGAGAAAGTGGAGGAAGGAGAGGAAAAAGTTATGAAGTGTGCAGAAGCATATGGAAGTAAAATGAAAAATAGTGAATTTTGGAATGAACAGGTGAGTGCAGTAGTGGCTGAGAAGAAGCAGGCATTTGCAGTATGGTTGCAGGTAAGTAATGTAAAGGCATATAAAAGGCATGGTACAAAGAATAGGTTAGTGAAGCACGTGGTGAGGGAGGCAAAGAGAGAAACAGATGAAATTGAGGTGAATGCTTATTTGAGAATTTTGAAAGGAATAAAATGATGTTTTGGAAGGAAGTGAAAATAGTGAGAAAAAGTGAGTGTGGTAGGTAAATAAAGGTGAGAGAGAGATGGGGTTAGTATTTCAAGTAACTGCTAAATGAGAAGATGTAGAGAGGCAGTTATTGTGGCTGTGGGAATGGAATGGAAATTGCCATTGTTAGGTGATGAGACTGATAGAGAAATAACAAAAGAGGAAGTGCATTTGGCAATGAAAGCAAGTAAAGCACCAGGGATAGATGGATGTCATGTTGAATGCTTGTCAAAAAGTGGGAGGGCATTGGTAGAATGGATGGGTAAGTTGTTGAATGTATGTTTTAGGAAAGGGAGGGTCCTAGTTGATTAGAGGAATGCATGTGTAGATTCACTAATAAAGGGAAAGGAGATAAGTATGAGTAAAGTAGTTTTAAAGGAATTAGTTTGTTGAGTGTAGTTGGTAAGGTATATGGAAGAGTGTTAATCGAGAGAATTAGAAATGGGACTAAGAGATTGATTGGGGAAGAACAGTGTAGGCTCAGGAGAGGAAGATGATGTATGAATCAGGTGCTTGTGGTAAAACATATGTGTTAGGTCTTGGAGAAAGGTCGGTACACTTTTTGGGGTTCTATTGTCTTAGAGAAACTATATGACAGGGTTGATAGAGAGGCATTGTGGAGTGTTTTGTGACCACGGAATAAGTGGAAGTTTGTTGAATACAGTCAAGAGCGTTTACATGAATCGTAGAGAGTGTGAGTCGGGAATAGTATGTGTGATCGGTTTGAGATGAATGTAGGGTTACGTCAAAGGTGTGTAATATCACCATGGTTGTTTAATGTGTATATGGATGGAGTGGTAAAGAAAGTTAATGAAAGTATTAAACAGAGGCTAGGAATTAGAGGGTGAGTGTGGTAGGTTATGGATATAGAATCAATCGCTAATTGCAGATGATATTGTACTGGTGGCTGATACTGAGATTAAACTGAACTATTTGGTGACTGAGTTTGTTAGAGTGTGTGAAAGAAGGAGTTGTGGATGACTATTGGTAAAAGGAAAGGCATGAGATGCACGAGGAGTGTTAATGTTGGCAGAATGAATGGGGAGTTGCTTGAAGAAGTTGAGAGTTCTAAGTATCTGGGATCGCATATATCAAGGAGTGGATGAGTTGTTGCGGAAGTAAGTCATAGAGTGAAGGAAGCAAGTAAATGTCTAATTGCATTGAAAAATGTAATGAGAAATTGATATATGGGAATGAATGCAAAGAGAAGGATTTATTAAGGTGTGATTGTGCCGACAGCATTGTATGGAGCAGAGGCTTGGAATGCAAGAGAATATTAAAGGAACAAGCTGTATGTAATGGATATGAGGTATCTGAGTAGTACAATTGGTATATCTAGAATAGATAGAGTAAGATATGAAGCTATCAGGCAGAGAACGGATTTAGATAGGAAACTGTTGGATAGTTTAGATCAGAGAGTACTGACTTTTTTTGGACACATGGAAAGGATGAGTGATAAACGAATAGCGAAGAAAGTGTGGAGTGCAGAAGTAATTGGTGTTAGGCAAGAGGAAAACCTGGAATAAGATGGATGGATGGCGTGAAAAGGGCATTAAATGCATTTGGAATGTCAGTGGAGCAGGGAAGAGAGCGTGCAAGAGATAGAAAGGATTGGAGAAAGATTGTGTATGGGTGATGTGGGACAAAGGGATTTCTCGCACCTGCTAGCTCAATGAACTGTGATGGACGGGTTTTAGGGGGTTGCCATGTGATGAATTGGTGAGGGCAAACCAACTGCGACTGTCAGACCTCACTGTAGAATATCTGTGCCCGCCTACCTTGTGGGTGACCCAATCAGGGTGGAAGGGGGATTAATGTTACCCCCAAGGAGCTAAAAGGAGTAGTTGAGATATGTATTGATCGTGGTGAATGTTCGTTTCTTGGCTTGACCACCCCTCTTACAAGGGGGAATGAGGCCATGTATATGTATGTATGTACAGAGGATCCCCTGTTTTGGACGGGGTTCTGTTCCTGACAGCTGTCGTAACCTGGTTTTCATCGTAAGCTGAAAAACACAAATTCGAACCAAGGTCCCCTCCAATGCTTAAAATATATAATGTAAAACATAGAAACTTAACTTAAGGTCTTAATCTAAGACATCAAAATATTAAAAAGTACACTATAATGCATTGCTTACCTTTACTCCTGTGGTTGGCTTGGATCATCAGCCCCATATCCAACTTGCACATGTAAAATAATAATGTCGTATTCTCTGAAATAATATTTGCAAAAAGCTTCGTTTGGCAACAAAATGAAAAGTGAAGAAAATCTATATGTAATAAGTCATAGTAGTATTTAAGGCTTTATTCTACATATATACAACTACAAACATCTGCAAATAAAATAAACGGTGGTAAGAGAATTAGAAATTATAATTACAGTTATAAGGTATACAATGATAAAAAAATGAAAGACTACATTTAGAGAATATTATAACACTATATGACAATAGACTATCATCAGTTATTTGTTTACAAAGCAAGAAGAAATAACATACAATTGAAAGGTAGAAATAGACACAAGAATGATTATAGGAAGTGTTCAATGTGCGAATGTTTAATGTGTTGTGTACAGGTAAAACAGAATTTAGAGCTAAAGAACCCTTGCTCAAAGAGCCATATATTCAGGACAAAGAATCCCGTATAGGACAGTTAGTATTTGAAAAAGATAAAAGAGAAAAACAAAATAAATTTTATATTAATATTGGAGAGAGAAATTAAAAGGACATCGCAATAAGAACTCATATTCTTCTCAACCTGAACATGATAAGATTGTTGTTTGCAGGTTTGTGTTTGTTAATTTTGTAAATAAATTCAATATAATTCTTTCAGGTAACCAGATACATAAACAAATGAATAAATATATCCGTTAACTTATATATACTAATACAGCAATGCTGCTAGCCATGTATCCATCCGCCACGCTCACAAACTATTCAGCTCGCGAAGTTTGTATTCACCACAAAAGCCGGATAGTTAGAAAAATTGATTTATTAATAATTTATGGGCCTCTGTCGTAACTCTGTGACCACGTAACCCAGGGCCTCCCTGTGTGTGACTATTGTGTTGTTTGAGTAGCTGTAATTTGATGTGTTAATGAGTGCTTGTATGCTTTGTTGCCCCAGGCATCTAAGGTGTATATTGCTTATGATGTGTTGATACCATCAGTGTGAAATTGTAGACCTAATGTATTGTGTGTTGGGTGCTACTACACGGGGGTCAAGAGAAGTGTAGGTGGAGGAGGCAGTAGGAGAGGGTCTTAATGATGATGGGGTTTGGGCTGTTGATGATGTTGAATGATTGACCGGATTGTGGAAGGAGAGTTTAAGGAGCATTGTAAGCAGATCCAAGTTTATGCATGTTAGCAAGTGTTGTACAGGTAAAATGACTAGCTTCTGCATAAGTTGCAGAAAACTGAACCTTAAGTGTGTTGGTTGGAAGTGATGGGTGTGGAGTAAGTTTGACGTATGTTTTTGTGGTTGGGTCCTGGGTGGCTCTCAGTGCCTTTGGCTAGAAGGAGTCTTTAAGAAATAACTGCTTAAGAAGTATTGCTGTTGTGTTTTGTGTTGCCACGTGAAGACATGGGTTGGTTGAGGCAGTTGGCCTCTTTTGATAGACCTACAACACAGACACTGTCACTTTAGGTCCTGAATAGATATGTGATGTTGGTTGCCGACCATTTTTAAGCTTCGAGGATAAGTTGGGAAAAACATGTATAAGAAAAAAAAACCATGTCTTCTGCTTTGATTGCTCTCTAATTTGAGATTCTCAGCAGATAGTGGGCATTGAAATCTTGAACTGAAATACTATTATTGAATAAATAAATTCTTGTGCCATGTCTAATCTGTCTAGAGCAGTGGTTCCCAACCATTATTTGGCCATGCCTCACTAAGCTTCTCTAAAATCCTGATACCCCCCATGACATATACGGAGAGTAACGTGTTTAAAATGATCCTACTTTCAAAATGCTGTAAGTTTGAAACTTTTTTTTTTTTTTTCTATTTATTTAGCTAAAAGCATCTATTTTAACAGGAACTCTTTGATATTGAAAACAAATCTTTAAATGCGTTTAACTCTAACCATGCAATACTTCACTGTAGCATTTTGTTTAACAAAATAGTCACATATTATTATGTAAAAATGCAGAGCGACATGAGATTGTGGTGGATACATGGCCATATGTACACACACACTGAGAAGAAAACTAAGCTCTCAGACACTTTGATTGGTTGAGACAACATGGCTTGGGCCACTGGATTTGTTTTCTGATTCCAGACGACATTTGTATGTATGCATACTGTATATGCACTGTATGTATTAATTCGCGTGCACACATGCACACACTTTCTCTAGAAAAAAATTCCTTATTACTAACACATTCTCGAATTGCTCTCTTTAAAAGTCAAATTTCCCCCTGTGAGACATTCACCCCACGTTGGGAATCACATAATCTAGAGCAAGCTATTAGTTGAAATGCATGATCTAAAGTAGCCGGACCTGTCACAGCTAATGCACTTTTAAATAGTTGGGAAGTTTCAGAGACAGTTATTTTATATGATATGCATGTCTTCTAAGTAATGCTTTCTAGCTTGACATTGCATTGGTACTTAGTTAATATTGTATTTCTGAGTAAATTGTGCTTTTAATTTTTCAGGATGATTCATGTGAAATGATGCTGGACTCTGAAGCTTTGCTTACGTATGAAAGCGAACCATTACTCAGCAGTACTGCAAAAGTATCTATCATAAAGCCTTTGGGTAATATTAATGGTTTGTTATAGCCAGCGTTGTTTGTTTCTCTTGGAGTAGAATGTAATGCACTCAGTCTTTGGCCTAAGTATGAAAGAGCACATTGGCAGAGAAGCAATATCTAAAGCAAACCATGAAAAGGAGAATGCAACTTTATGGCTTCAATTATCTGTCAGTGAAATAGAAAAAATAGTAATCTAAGATCATAAATACTGTATAATCATGTAATCTAAGTATGTTGAAATTTAATGTTAAAGATATTGAAAATATTTTCAACCACTTTACAGTGGGATAAGAGAAAAGAATGAAGGCACTACAATGTTATGATTTGAAATGGGACCAGGATACTGTCAACCCTACTTATTGAAATACCCAGAAAATATTTAAAATCTGGTGTTTTTTCTCTGTGATTTTCCCCTCCTGGTGCCATTTGGTTAATCACACATCATAAGAGTGCATTGAATCTGATCCAAATCAAACTTATCTCCAGCCTGTCAAGTTTGAGAAGCCTTACCACAAATGCTGTATATAGAATATACTGGGCTCATGTCATATGTAAATTTCTTGGTGTATGTTTTATTAAATGTTAAAATTTCCTTTTTCTGTTTGACTCCATGGAGCCCATCAAAAGTATCTCTTAGGTGGAGGTGTAGCCAACCTTACTCTATTAATAATACAAACATGTTCAGTTGAATTTTATTTCCTTTCCAGAAAGTCTAGAATCACCCTTCCATCCTCCTTAGGATTTATGTATTTAGTGCTCTTTGTTGAATCCATGGAGGCATACCGAAAAATAAGCACTATGTGGAAGGAAAAGTATATTTTATGAAGTCTGCATGCAGCCTACAACATCCACCCTCCTTCCCTATATCTCTCTTTTGAAAGTTTTAGTCTTGCAAGATTGAATGGAATTTGCTGGCTTGTTAACAGTGACAGAGGGACAGCATATTTTTGTCGACTTTCTGTGAGCTGATAGACCCCCATTGCCTGTGGAACCTGTAAAACTGATACCAAGATGAGCTTGTTGCTGGATATATTAGTTCTATTTTTTAATTCTATTTTTTCAAAAGCATCCCTAAACCTTATTGGCTACACCTCCACTGATGAAAAAAAAAAATGGCATACTGTATGGAGACTGAAAAACTCGATTCTGCTTCCTCAAATTACCGTTTATATTATTCTTTAGTTTTTTACTTACATAGAGTTCATCATGCACATTTATATTATGATATTCAATACTATCTACCATATTCATATTTCTTTACCAAGTATATGCGAAATGTTTTTGAATTTCCTTTCAGATTCTAATAACCTGCTAATATGTCCCACCTTCGCTGAGTTTGAGTTTACTAATTGGAAAATTGGAGATGGTGATTCTTTTTGTGAAAACTCAAAACAACATCATACCAAAGAAGGTGACACTTCTCATAGATTTGATGTAGATGCTATCCCTGAACCTCTGGAAGATGATATGATAGATAATGATTACGATGCAGATGGTAAGTTATTCATTTATAAATATATCTGTACATTAGCTTTTGCACTTTTTTCAGACTTAGACATTGTTGGAGAGTTATAATCTGTATTTAATAGTAATACAATTATTAATTTATTCAGATAATGAAATATTTTACTCTTCATCGTAATGCTATATTGCAAAGGGACTTTATCTTTTGTTTTTATCAAGTTTGATTCCAAAACTTATTCTTAGATATTATTATTATTATTATTATTGGCGACGATGATTTTCCTGTGATGATGTTTGTGGAGATTATTATCATTATTATTATTGATATTAAGGGCTCATCATTGTTTGTACGAAGTGCTCATCATTGTTTGTACGTTTGTTGGTTTATATACTTTAATAACTGTGTACAGTGCCCCTCCCTAGTTGGCTGGGACAAAGGGAGTTTGGGGGGTTGGGTAGAATAGAATGTTGGAGAGAGAGAGATGCATTCTTTTAAAGTTCCATCAGGAAATGAAGACAGAAAGTGAATTTAAAATGGAGGGAAGTTTATTATTGGATTTTACACACACACACACACACACACACACACACTCTCTCTCTCTCTCTCTCTCTCTCTCTCTCTCTCTCTCTCTCTCTCTCTCTCTCTCTCTCTCTCTCTCTCTCTCTCTCTCTCTCTCTCCCCCTCCCTCCCCCCCCCTCGCGTGTGACGATGTAAACAATGCTCTGTGCGCCCTCATTCTGTAAATACTTTTTCTTGTGAAGATCTAAGACTCTCTACCGAAAAAACAGTGCCCAGTAAGTGTTTGTGAATATGTGGAGACAGTGATAATGCCAGTTCATATGTGAAATTAAGTCTGTTCGTAGAGTTTTTCATGCTATAAAAAGTTAAATTTTCTACTGGACTCCTACTCATATTTTTCAAAAGCTGCGCATGCGCACTGGGACCCTATGCCATAAATACCACTGATTGGTGCGTTTTCTTTCAACTTGTTTTATATATTTTTATCATTTGCTAATTAAATAACACGGAGACTATTGTTTTGTAGGCCTTTCTAAATACATTTGAAAAATGGATAATTCATTTGATCTCACAAACAAAGACGATAATCCTCTCGAGGAAACGACGGAAGAAAGAGTGGTAAGACGCAACCCACCACTGGCCACTCTCGAGAATCCGTCACGAGAACTTCTTGGTAAATATACAAAAAGCGAATTGCAAAAACACTGCATTCAGTTGGGCCTTACTGGTATATGGACAACTAAAGAAAATTTGATTGATAAAGTGATAACATATTATAGAAGCATTGATGAATCACCATCGTCACATGATGCTACCCACGAGAGAGAGAACGAAACTTACGATTCGACAGAACTGTACCACATATTTCAAAAATTTGTTCGAGAAACTAACGACAAATTTTGCGTAATGAACAAGTCTTTAACAGAAAAGGAGAGAGAAATACAAGAACTAAAAACAAAATTATTCTTGGCACAGGAAACCATTAAACAAAATCAAGAAGCAATACAAAACCTCAGTGAAACAAATACCCATGCCAGACGTACGAACGCACCCCTTGAAGGAAATACCTTATTGATTGGCGACTCTTACTTAAAAGAAATAAAATCAAGCGACCTTCATGAACATGCAGAAATAAGAACACTTCCAGAAGCAAACTTGAAGATACTAAAATCTTGGATAAGTGAGGAACTTGATCACTTGCCAAAGGAATGTGTTATCTACTGCGGAACACAAGATCTACTTGACGAAGATGCTACCCTAGAAACAATTCTTGATACCCTTGGGACTGTAATCGCTGAACTTCAGGGGAAAAACAAAGATATTGAGGTCAAGGTTTGTGAACTAGTCCCAAGTTTGAAGACAAGTGGTTTGCCTGATAGAATATATCAATATAATACCCAGTTGCATGAATGGTGTAATAACAATGGGGTTACATTCATTAAGACAGCAGAGTTTTTCAAACTTGGAACTGGTGATATTGATATTAACTGTTACGAAATTCGAGATGATATGGAAAATGATTTACTTAATAGAATTGGAGCAATCAGACTATTGGATGCTATTTCTTCTGTTTGTACAAGTGACTTTATCTGCCGAGATTGGAAAACAGTAAAATCAAATTTGTTTAATGCTAGCAACAATAAAATGAAATCTAATGATGTAAGTGACAGAGGAGGTAGTGACAATAGAGTGAACATGAATGTTAAAGGTAACAATACAGTTAGATTTTATCAAAATAGAGGCCAAAATACGGGAGTCAAAAATAGTTTCTTGCGTGGTAGATATGGTGATACTGGCTCCCAGGGACGATACAGCAATACAAACACCTGGCTAAGTCATACTAACAAACAAAATAGAGAAAGAAGGGATTATGATTATAATAATTTCTCGCGTGGTAGACATGGTGATACTGGCTCCCAGGGACGATACAGCAATACCAACACTAGGATAAGTCATACTTACAAACAAAACAGAGAAAGAAGGGATTATGATTATGTGCAAAGTCAAAGATATGGATGTTATAATTGTGGTGAGTTCAATCACCGCCAATCAAATTGTAGATTTGATCATAAAGTTAAATGTAATGTATGTCATGAATATGGTCATAAGAGTAGATTATGTAAAAATAATGATTATTATTAGAATCATGGCCAAGAAGACAGTGCCGATGTGAAAGTTACTTGTAAATATAATGATAGATTATCTGTCGTACATATAAATGCACAATCCCTGTTATCCCATATACTAGAAATTGAACATATGCTTGTACAAGAAAATATTGATGTTCTTTGCATTAGCGAATCATGGCTGTATCCGTCAATTAACAATGCATTTATTAATATTCCTTCATATAATATTTATCGCTATGACAGTGGTAGAGGTGGAGGTGTATGTTTATATGTTAAAAATTATTTGAAGGCCACTGAACTAAATCTTGAAACTGAGAAGCACGAAGGAGTGGAAGATAAATGGATCTCTGTCCAACATAAAAAGTTTCCTTCTATTATCATAGGCTGCGTGTACCGCCACCCCAAAGCCTCGGTAACCTCTTTTAGCTATATTTTGGACGTTTTTAAGGAGATAATTTTAAAAAACAAACCAGCTTTTATATATGGCGATTTTAATGATGATCAACTAAAAAGAGAAAATAAAATGAGTAGACTTATTAAGAATTTAAATCTAGAACAGATTATAAATAAACCAACTAGAATCACTCCCACTTCAGTTTCCCAAATCGATCTAGTAATAACAAACTCCAAACATATGATAACTAAGTGTGACGTAATGCCAAGCCCTATAGCAGACCACGAGGAAATTGTAACGTCCCTAAATATTCGCAAACCAAAGAGACAACCAATCTTTAAAACATTCAGATGCTTAAGAAATTATTCACAAGAATTACTTTGTAGTTTACTTATGAATGAAGTACATAAATTAAATGAAATTCTATATACCGATAATATTAATACACAAGTAAATATTTTAACCAGTGTCTTATCATCATGTATAGATCGATGTGCACCACTCGTGACAAGAGAAATATTTCGTCCCCCCGCTCCTTGGATAACAGATGACATAAAAAACATTATGAAAGAAAGAGACAAACTGCAAAATGAAGTAAAACTACAAAGAGATAATATCCCTTTAAGAGAAAAGTTTACAGAGCATAAGAAACAAGTAAAATCATTATTAAGTAACAGTAAGAAACAGTATTACAAAAATGAATTTCAAAACGCTAAAGGCAATATCTCTGATACATGGAAAATTGCTAAAACCATGCTTTCCAATAACTGTAATAAAAGTAGTAACATATCAATTATACCCGATGAGGTAGATGTAAGTGCTAAAGCAGAAGAGTTCAATAATTTTTTCGCTGAAGTGGGGAAAAAAACATTTGAAAAAACAAAAAAAGAAATAATAAATGAAATCAATAATAGTAATGGTGGTAATAATAATGATGATGGTAGTAGTAATAATAATAGAAATGTTGATAATGGTGTAAATAATAATGATGGTGGTAATAATGGTAATGATAATAGTGATGATGGTAGTAATAATAATAATAATGTTCAAGA
>JAXCGZ010001414.1:0-17030 GCA_037179515.1 Halocaridina rubra
ACAAACTTTATTTCCATTTCATCATACAATGGGTATTCGTCAGCCGGGGCAAGCCCCAACCCCCCACTGTGGTGTCCAACCACAGCAGTTCCTGCCAGTAAACAGCTTAAACTCTCGGTCTTGGACGGGAACCGATCTTTCGACCTCGTGAATGCGAAGCCAGCGCGTTACCACTGTACTAGCCAGTACAGGCTCCTCGACCGGAGGTGTTCGGACCGTTCGCTGGGGGTTCCCGTCGGGGCATCGGCGTTTTTTTTTTTTTTCCAGAACGCCCGTTGCCCAACTCCGTGAGTTATCCTCGGCGAGGGGCATCTTTTAACCCGATGTCCGGCCCCCAGACAGTTGTAGCAGACTACGTCCGGTGGGGCCGTTGCCACGCACCAATCCTGGGAGTGACCTGTGCCGCCACACCTTGCGCACCATCTTGCCTGCGTGTCTCGGAACCTCGGTCCTCGATCGTTCGTCATGGCTGCGACGGGGACCGCGGTCGGTCCTAAGTCTTTCTCTATCAATTTCACTCATTGAACCCGTTAACGTTTCAATCCTTCTCTCGTACCAACTCAACTGCTCTCCCCGCCTTCGGGGACTGTTTTGGATCTTAGATATGAGCGTGTCTTCGCTCTGTCGCACTGTGAACATTTTTAGGAAGCGATCCTTAAAAATTTCCCACTGTTTTATTTCCGACCATTCGTCTCTGCCAAGGGTCTCGGCCGCGAATCCGGTGCACCTTTGTACTACTTCGTTAATTCGGTACTTGTCGGTCCACTCGGCACTTCTCATCCGTAAACCTAAGTGTGTAAAAAAATCGGCTGCGGGAAATATGGATGGATACTCGAGGCCTTTCACGTTTGCGCCGTCAAAGTGTAAAGGTGAATCTTTGACTCGTGGCGCCTTTACCACCAGGGCACGGATAGGGGGCATGGCCTGCTGCGTTCCCTGTGTCACCACGGGGCTCGGAGCGGCAGGCTGTTCGTCGATGTTTGAGGCGTCGGTTTCGCTGTCGGGGTTGTCGTCGTCAACCAGGTTCCTTCTCGACGGAGCGGCGTCGGCGCATGCTTGTAGGCGCCGCACTTGCTCCTCCAATTCGAGAATTTTCCGGTCTTTCTCGTCGTCGCCCATTTCCCAATTTGGGAGATATTGGTCTTGTGCGTTTGCCATTCTTGTTTTCTCCGCACGGGTCTGCACTGGCATTCACCTGTCTCTTCGTATGTTTTCCAGGCGTGATGATCCGTACTGCGCTGCCACCACTGTCGTAGAGTTAATCACTACGTTATAATTATTAGTACCAGACGGGTACAAGGTAAGAATGGACAAGCAGTGATTCCTTTATCTTAATTTATTCTAGAGTACAACACATTCGACGCCTCAATGCCCCCACCCTATGACTATCACAATCTATGATCTATTCGTGCCCCGGGCAAAGTTCTAACTAACTGTGTCTGCCCTGGGTGGTTCTTGAAATACCCCCGGGGCAGGGCGTGGCTTGACATCCAATCCTGCCAATGAACTCGAGTGACATCCAGTCCTGCAAATCAACGCCAGGTTCGAAGTGGAGTCCCTCCCTATTTCGGGGAGGGGCTATTTCAACAAACCTATAGAACGGAAAAGTTCCAGGTCAGAGCGTGGCTATTTGGTATCTCTCCAGGGCATGTACATACGTACGGGTTAAATGTTTGTGTTTCTTGTGGTTTAGGAATTGGCTAACTTCTTGGCCTTTCCCAACCTCCTCAGGCACTCCATGTCGGATGCCAGGTCTCATGGGTCCGGTCATATATCTCCTTGACACTTTCTACAAACATTGGCTGTACCGCAGAAAACAATTGGGAGAGTATTCTGTTTCACCCTTGACTTCTAGCCTCACATGTTTCTCTTCACGACTTGTGGTGTTTTCGAGGACCGAGGGTCCCTTATCCTGTAGGCCTCTTGGGGGGTGCATGGCGCCAGCGGTTAGTTCCAGGTGCCTAGCCACAAATCTTGGTGGTCCCAAGGGAAAACATGGTATGCACCCAAAACTCAATAAAAGTGAGGGCATGTAATAAAATATCTGTGCCCTCGACCAACCGTTACCCCTCAAGATTTGTTACAAGTTTCAGATTCTGGCTTCAGCATGACGGAAGTCATACGACATAAGATCTAAGGAGAATTTTTGGAATAGACATCATGAAAGTAATGCAAGGCATATTAAAACCCAGCAGAGAGCTGGATATTCATTACACATCCTTTATAATCCTTCACATCTGACAGGTCATTACACTCTCCATCTCTATTTCTCTTTACAGACTGATAAATGCTGTTTTATTTTATCATTATTGGGCCATCCTGGTGCCATAATCATCTTAAAAAAAAAAAAAACTATTTTTTAATTTTTTTATTTTAAGTGTTCCTACTTCGCGGAAATTCTACTATCGCGGCCGGTCCCGGAACCGGGCCCCCGCGATAAACGAGGGATTACTGTATATATATATATATATATATATATATATATATATATATATATATATATATATATATATATATATATATATATATATATATATATACAGTGTTCCTTCGATCATCACTAAGGTTCGGTTCCGGGACCCGGCGCAAGACAGGAATTTCGCGGACTAGGATCACCCTATATGTACATAGATATTTTTAATTTATTTTTACGTTTACACTGTATAAACCCTCCCTGTACTGTTAACAAACCACCCTTTACTTCATAAATAATAGCATGCAAGCGTAAATTTATATGAAAGTGATAGATAACCTTACTGTGAATGAGGTGGTAATGACATGACATACTCATGTACATAGGTATTTTACAATTATTTTTACGTTTACTGTATAAACCCTCCCTGTACTGTTAAAAAACCACCCTTTACTTTATAAATAACAGCATGCAATGTAAATTTATATATACGTGATAAGTAAACTTACCGTGAATGAGGTGGTAATGAGTTTGTAGACACCAGAGGAAATTATTCCGCAGCCAATAACAGCTTTACGGCTGTTATTCATTGAGGCCAAAATAGCGGCCGACATATCTAAGAGTTTTACCTTATCTGTTATGGTTAACATCTTCCTTTGCCGCTTATGCTCACTACCAGAAGCCTTGGAAGATGAAGGATGCTTGGGAGGCATTGCAAAGGTTAAAATATGCGAGTAAAAAAATCACATGCAAAATGTATTAATAAGCACAACGTGAACGGCGCACATGTGACTTAGACTGAACGAGTGAAGCGAAACAATGGAAGATGGTGGGAGAACCAAACTTCAATGAAAAAGCCAATCAGACCCCATGATACAGATCTCTCACTCTTTCAGCCAATAGCATTCCATGAACTATCTCACGTAGGTGCAAGCCTTTGTCCGAAACGCTGATACCGGTATCGTATTTTACATGATGTAATACTGTTAGTATTTATGTTTTTTAATATTTTTTACTCTTTTATTATTCTTAGGCTAAGAAATAAATTTTTTTATCAATAAAATCATGACACTACTGGAAATTTTAATACATATGCTAGCTCACGTAGGTGCGACCCCAATACATTGTACGCTATCGGACAGTATTTCACATGATGCAATACTGTGAGTTACATATCTAAATTTATGTTTTTTACTATTTTTTACTGTTTTATTACTCTTAGGCTAGGAAATACTTGTTTTATCAATAAAATAATGAAAATTTCAATATGTACTATCTCACGTAGGTGCGACCCTTTTCGTTTTCCGAAACGTTGATACCGGTATCGTATTTTACATGGTGCAATACTGTTAGTATTTATGTGTTTTACTATTTTTTACTGTTTTACTGTTCTTAGGCTAAGAAATACATTTTTTTATCAATAAAATCATGAAACTACTGGAAATTTTAATATATGCTAGCTCACGTAGGTGCGACAACTTGCGTTTTCCGAAACACTGATACCGGTATCGTACTTTCTATGGTACAGAGTTACATGTACTTTCTATGGTGCAGAGTTACATGTTCAAATTTATTTTTTTTTACTATTTCTTACTGTTTTATAATTTGTAGGCTGGGAAATAAAATTTTTTTACCAATTAAATAATTAAATTTTTTTTTCAATAAAAAAATTAAAATACTGAAAATATTTATTTTTTAATATTTTACTATTTTTTTTCATATATATATATATATATATATATATATATATATATATATATATATATATATATATATATATATATATATATATACTCTATGCTCCGGTTTTACGTCACGGACTCCCTTTTCTACCAAGGGCTAGGACGGTTGCCTTCAAGCGGAGGACTTGTTTTGGCAGATGTAATCCTTACCCTGAGTGCATGCCCATGCTAACCTCAGACCGTTACAGGGCGCAAACCCTTGACCTGACGCCTCAGAGTCGCGGACGCTACCGCTTGAGCCACGGTGACTACATATATATATACTCTACATATATATATATATATATATATATATATATATATATATATATATATATATATATATATATATATATATATATATATATATATATATATATATACAGTAACCCTTCGTTTATCACGGGGGTTTGGTTCCGGGACCGGCCCCGATAGGTGAATTTCTGCGAAGTAGGAACACCAAAAAAAAAAAAAAAATAAATAAATAAATAAATAAAAATAAATAAATAAATAAAAATTAAAGATGATTATGATACCAGGACGGCACAAAAATTATAAAATAAAACAGCCTTTATCAGGCTGTAAAGAGAAACAGAGATGGAGAGTGTAATGACCTGTCAGATGTGAAGGGATTATAAAAGATGTGTAAATGCATTACTTTCATGATGTCTATTCCAAAAATTCTCCTTAGATATTATTATTTTTATTATTATTATTATTATTATTATTATTGGCAACAATAATTTTCCATTGATGATGATTGTGAAATTATTATTATTATTATTATTTTTACGAATCTGTAATTAAACCATTATTTTTACAATAAATAAAGTAGTTTTGGTTGAATGAACAAGAGTTAATTAAAGATATCTCTCTCTCTCATGATTAGTAGGTTGGCCATGGCACCAGCCGCCCGTTGAAAGACTACGACTGAAGGTATTAGGATACAACTAGGACTGGTCCAGACAGTTTCAGGCTGAGTCTTCCTTCAGGACGGTTCTTTCCTCATGCCTACATCTACACTGAATATTCTGGCGTATTCATTACACATCTCTTGCTATTCCATTACATTTGACAAGTCACAACATTCTACACATCTGTCTCTTTTACTTTCCTTTTCCTCACATTTGTTATTATTTATGGAAGGTTCACAACTAATGGCCCCCAGTACCCGGCATAGTGGGGTTCGAAGAATCTCCGGGGACCGTGTTGACTCCACCATTGGCTTGATGGCAGACACGTCTGGTTGTAGTAATGGTTCTGCTCTTAACCTTGCACCTCCCAATGGATCTGCTTCTTTCACTATTCAAACATTCGTGGGCTGAACTCTAATATTTCGTCTGTGGAACAGCACTTGGGCACTTTCCTCCCTAACCTCCTCCTCCTATCTGAAACCCAACTGTCTATACATGCTTCCACTGACCCATTCCAAATCTCTCACTATAATCCGTATACTCGTTTTCGTTCCAAAGTTGGGGTATGTGCATACTGCAACATCAACACTTCTACTATGAGGCTCAAGGACCTTGAATCTCCTAACTTTGATGTTCTCTGGCTAAAAGTCTATCTCTCCACTATCACTATCATCCTTTGCTTCTGCTACTGTTCTCCAAACTCCACCTAGTTTGTGTCTTTCTTTGAATATCTCTCCTCGTGCCACGAGTCCTTGCTATCTTCTCACCCACATGCCGAAGTTCTCTACATTGGAGACTTCAATGTACACCACAGTGAGTGGCTTCATTCTTCTCACACTGATGTGGGATGAAGCAAGGTCCTTACTTTCTCTATTACTCGCGATCTGGAGCAAATTATCAAACATCCTACTCGCATTCCTGATCGTCAGGAACATGCTGCAAACACTCTTGACCAATTTTTTACTTCTAACCCTTCAAACTACTCATATTCTGTGCTTTCCCCTCTTGGTAAATCTGACCACTCTATGATCTCTCTCTCTTCCATTTTCGCTCCCCCACCACCAATCCCTCCTACTCGGCGCTGCCTCTGGCACTTCAAGCGAACCCAATATGAAAATTTGCGTAACTTTCTCTTTGACTTCCCATGGGATGACTACTGCTTTTGGTCCCGCAACCCTGATCAGGTAGCTCTAATAGTTGCCGAGATCGTGACCGCGGGAATGGAGGCGCACATCCCCTCTTCTACAAAAAATTTCTCTCCCCCTAAACCTTGGTTTGACCGTGCCTGCTCCATGGCTATCCAGGCTAGGAATCAGGCTCACCGATCTTACCAAGCCTCTCCTTCCGATTTAACTCTCTCTGCTTTTATTACAGCTAGGAATCGCTGTACTGCTCAGATTCGAAGGTCTAAGGCTTCCTTTAGAAGAAGGAAAGTTGATGACCTTAACTTCTCTCCCACTGACAAATGCTTCTGGTGCTTAGCCAAAAACCTCTCCAAAAACTTCTGTAACTCAAGCTTTCCCCCTCTCATTCATTCTGATGGTTCTATAGCTTGCTCTCCCACTGACAAAGCCACTCTCTTTGGTTCTCATTTTTCTGCCAACTCTTCTATCAATGATTCCAGCGCACCCGTCCCTCAGTCTTTTCCCCTCTCTAACCCTATGCCCTCCCTTATCCTTTCTTCACGCAAAGTTCATAAGGTTCTTCGCTCACTAAAGATGAACAAGGCATCAGGTCCCGATGGTATCCCTGCAAGGTTCCTTAAGGAGTTTGCAGATGAACTGGCTCCCGTGCTTTGCCGTCTTTTTCGCCAAATTCTGTCAACCAGTATCTATCCTTCATCTTGGAAGAATGCTCTAGTTCAACCTGTTCCTAAGAAGGGTGACCGCTCTATTCCTTCTAACTACCGACCTATTGCTCTAACCTCCTCTATTGCTAAAGTTTTTGAAACTTTGCTCAATGCACACTTCTTGAAATGCCTTGAATCTAACTCACTTATTTCCGATCACCAGTACGGCTTCCGCAAGGCAAGATCCACTGGTGATCTCCTGTCCTATCTTACTCATGTATGGTCATCTTCTCTGAGGAATTATGGGGAATCCTTTGTCGTTGCCCTTGATATCTCTAAGGCTTTTGACAGAGTCTGGCACAAGGCTCTGTTGGCCAAACTCCCTGCCTATGGCTTTACCCCTTCTTTCTGTTCTCTTATTTCCAGTTTTCTTACTGACCATTTCATATCTGTAGTTGTTGATGGTGCGACATCTAGCCGTTTTTCTGTTACCAATGGTGTTCCACAGGGCTCTGTTCTTTCACCTACTCTCTTCATCAATGATCTTCTACAATCCCCATCTTCCTCTCTTCTTCATGCCTTTGCTGATGATTCTACCCTTCACTTTTCCTCTGCCTTTTCTTCACAACCTTCTTCTGATACTCGTGATCAGTCTCGTATCACTCTTTCTTCTACTCTTAACCCCGATTTGCAGTCTCAGAATGGGGCACTCAAAATTTAGTTAAATTCAATGCCTCCAAGACACAGTTTCTGGCTATCTCTTTATTTTCTTCTCCTGATAACCCTACTGTCTTCGAAACTAATGAAATTTACCCTCTTAACTCTGTCAATATATTAGGAATCCATATAGCCTCCAACTTGTCTTGGAGGAATTACATAATCCAAATTTCTAAATCTTAATCCAAAAAATTGGGGGTTTTGTTTCGTTTTCGTCATTACTTTTCCTCATTGCAGTTACTTAAAATTTACAAAGGTCTTATCCACCCCTGCTTAGAATACTGCTCACACATCTGGCGTGCTTCTTCCTTTACTTATCTTCTTGATAGGGTTGAATCTAAGGCAGTCAGACTCATTAATGATCCTTCTCTTACTTCTAACCTGGATTCTCTCTCTCTTCGCCGTAAGGTATCTTCCCTTTCGCTTTTCTATCGCTACTACTTCCATTGCTGCTTTGATGAGTTGGCGAGTTGCATCCCTCCTCCAGTGCCGAGGCCGCATAACACTCGCCAAGCAGCCTCATCTCAGAGGTACTGTGTGGAGATTTGTAGCTCGCGGATTGGTCGGAGCAGCAACTGCTTTTTCCCATCTACCTCCAGACTCTGGAACCCTCTTCCTCCTTCTGTCTTTCCTAATTCTTATGACCTTTCATCCTTCAAAAAGCAGACCTATCGTCATCTCAGAGCCTAGTCCTCCATACCTCTGGGTCCTCTGCACTTTGTTTTTTTCTGTCTGTCGTTTTCCTTTGTGTGACATTACCTCATCTCTGCCTTGCCCTTAACCTTTTTCTTTTCCTTCGTCTTGGTATTTTCTCGTGCCCGAGCCTATATTGGTGAGGAAAGTTTCTGCCTGTCCCGGTGTCACACTTAAAAAAAAAAAAAAAAACACTTTGTCCCAGCCTACTAGGGAGGGGCACTGTACACAGTTATTAAAGTAAATAAACCAACAGATGTACAAACAATGATGAGCCTTAATAATAATAATAATAATAATAATAAAAATAATAATAATAATAATAATAATATCTAAGGAGAATTATTAGAATAGACATCATGAAAGTAATGCAGAGGTATATTAAAACCCAGCAGAGAACTGGATATTCATTACACATCTTTTATAATCTTCACATCTGACAGGTCATTACACTCTCCATCTCTGTTTCTCTTCGGATGACCACTAAACAGCAGCTTGACAGGGTTCAAAAAGTAGAAAATTTCGCAGCAAAAATAGCTACAGGAGGAGCTAAAAAATATGACCACCTCACCCCAATCTTAAAGGAACTAAATTGGTTAAAAATTGAATCCAAAATAGAATTTGATATCTGCGCCTTTATTTATAAAATATGCCATAACTTACTTCCTTCCTGGCTATTTTCTTTTCCCTCTGTAAGTGACGTGAAACCACGTTCTACTCGACAATCTAGAGATCTATTTGTGCCAAGAACAAGAACAGATTTGGGAGGAAAGTCAATAACTGTTAGAGGACCAGATGATATAAAAGACTCCTCATCTTTTCAAGCATTTAAAAGGAAGCTAAAATCTTAATTTTTCAATTCACAATATAATCAATAACTGTAATAGATGAGAAAGATCATTATTTTAAATTTTTTTACAATTTTATTTTTTAAATGTATAAGTTCTCACAGTAATGATTTTATTTTGTATATAGTAAGTAATTTACAGTACCTTGTACTGTAAATTATGAAGAATAACCAATGTATCTTTTGGAAATAAACTTTTTGATTTGATTTGATTCTGACTTTACAGCCTGATAAAGGCTGTTTTCTTTAACATTTTTTGACCCGTCCTGGTGTCACAATAATCTATAAATAAAAAAAATAAATAAATAAATAAATTTTAAAAAATTCTTTTTTTTGGGGCCAAGAAAAATCCGCAATGCACTGAATTCACGATAGGTGAACCACGATATAGCAAGGGATTACTGTAAATATATATATATATATATATATATATATATATATATATATATATATATATATATATATATATATATATATATATATATATATATATATATATATATATATATATATATATATATATATATACAGTGTTCCCCCGCTGTATCGCGTTTCTTGGTTCGCGTTCTCACTGTATTGCGTTTTTTTTTTTTATAAATTATTATTTTATTTTTTGGGTATACGCAAAAATATTAAAATATTGAAAATATAAATATTTTCAGTATTTTAATTTTTTTTATTGAAAAAAAAACAAATTTCATTATTTAATTGATAAAAAAATGTAAAGGTGTTTTTTTTAACAGTGCAGGGAGGGTTTATACAGTATGTAAACGTAAAAATAATTGTAAAATACCTATGTATGTCACGTCATCATCACCTCATTCACCGTAATTTTATCTATCACTTACATAAAAATTTACGTTGCTTGCCGTTATTTATAATGTAAAGGGTGTTTTTTTAACAGTGCAGGGAGGGTTTATACAGTACGTAAACATAAAAATAATTGTAAAATACCTATGTATGTCACGTCATTATCACCTCATTCACCGTAAGTTTTCCTATCACTTTCATAAACATTTATTTTGCTTGCTGTTATTTATAATGTAAAGGGTGTTTTTTTAACAGTGCAGGGAGGGTTTATACAGTACGTAAACGTAAATATAATTGTAAAATACCTATGTATGTCACGTCATCATCACCTCATTCACGGTAAGTTTTCCTATCACTTTCATAAAAATTTACGTTGCTTGCTGTTATTTATAATGTAAAGGGTGTTTTTTTAACAGTGAAGGGAGGGCTTATACAGTACATAAACGTAAAAATAACTGTAAAATACCGATGTATGTCACGTCATCACCTCATTCACGGTAAGTTTTCCTATCACTTTCATAAAAATTTACGTTGCTTGCTGTTATTTATAATGTAAAGGGTGTTTTTTTAACAGTGCAGGGAGGATTTATACAGTACAAAAACGTAAAAATAATTGTAAAATACCTATGTACATGAGTATGTCATGTAACTACCACTTCATTCACCGTAATTTTATCTATCACTTTCATATAAATTTACGTTGCATGCTGTTAATTATGAAGTAAAGGGTGGTTTGTTAACAGTACAGGGAGGGTTTATACAGTGTACACGTAAAAATAAATTAAAATATCTATGTACATATAGGCTAATCCTACTTTGCGGTTTTCCTGTCTCGCGCCTGTATGCAGAGTTCCCCCGGTTATTCGCGTTTCTTGGTTAGCGTTCTCACTGTATCGCGTTTTTTTTTTAATAAATTATTATTTTACTTCATGGGTATATGCAAAAATATTAAAATATTAAAAAAAAAAAATTCTCAGTATTTTAATTTTTTTAATTGAAAAAAACATATTTCATTATCTAATTGATAAAAAAAAATTATTTCCTAGCCTACGAATAATGAAAAAGTAAAAAATAGTAAAAAAAAAACAAATTTAGATAGATAGATACGTTTATTGACCACCTCTTTTGAAAAGTACAGTATAATCTTTACAAAAGGAATATTTGGTCCAAATTACAATGAATAAATACAATAGATTTTGTACAATCACCAAATAAGTAAATGAATTTTAAATTAATATACATTGTACTAATAACTGAATGATATACGTACGTACAGTATAAATCACAGTATTGCATCATGCGAAATAGTGTTCGATAGCGTACAATGTATTGGGGTCGCAGCTACGTGAGCTAGCATATATATTTATATTTCCAGTAGTTTCATGAGTTTATTGATAAAAAAACGTATTTATTAGCCTAAGAATAATAAAACAGTAAAAAATAGTAAAGAACATAAATACTAATAGTACTGCAACATGTAAAATACGATACCGCTATCAGCGTTTTGGACAAAGACTCGTTCAGTCTAACTCACGTGTGCGCAGTTCATGTTGTGCTTATTAAACGTTTTGCTTGTGTTCGATAGCGTACAATGTATTGGGGTCGCAGCTACGTGAGCTAGCATATATATTTATATTTCCAGTAGATTCATGATTTTATTGATAAAAACAAACGTATTTCTTAGCCTAAGAATAATAAAACAGTAAAAAATAGTAAAAAACAAATACTAACAGTATTGCAACATGTAAAATACGATACTGCTATCAGCGTTTCGGACAAAGGCTTCCACCATCTTCCATTGTCTCGCCTCACTCGTGTACGCCATTCACGTTGTGCTTATTATTATTAATATGTTTTGCTTGTGATTTTTTTACTCGCATATTTTAACCTTTGCAATGCCTCCCAAGCATCCTTCATCTTCTAAGGCTTCTTTTAGTGAGCCTAAGCGGCAAAGGAAAATGTTAAGCATTGTAGATAAAGTGAAACTCTTAGATATGTTGAAAGAAGGAAAAAAGTTTGTGGATGTCGGCCGCTATTTTACGTAAACTTAAAAATTATTGTAAAATACTGTACCTATGTATGTCAAGTCATCATCACCTCATTCACGGTAAGTTTTCCTATACCTTTCATAAAAAATTACGTTGCTTGCTGTTATTTATAATGTAAAGGGTGTTTTTTTAACAGTACAGGGAGGGTTTATACAGTGTAAACGCAAACATACATTAAAATATCTATGTACATATAGGCTGATCCTACTCCGCGGATTTCCTGGTTCGCGCCGGGTCCCGGAACTGAACTACCGCGATAAAGGAGGCAACACTGTATAAATATATATATATATATATATATATATATATATATATATATATATATATATATATATATATATATATATATATATACAGTGTTACCTCAGTTATTCGCGCTTCCTGGTTCGCTTTTTCACTCTATCGCGGTTTTTTTGAATAAATTATTATTTTATTTCATGGGTATATGCAAAAATATTAAAATATTAAAAAAAAAATTCTCAGTATTTTCATTTTTTTAATTGAAAAAAAAAAACATATTTCAATATCTAATTGATAAAAAAATATTATTTCCCAGCCTACGAATAATAAAACAGTAAAAAATAGTAAAAAACATAAATGTAGATAGATAGATAGATACGTTTATTGACCACCTCTTTTGAAAAGTACAGTATAATCTTTACAAAAGGAATATTTGGTCCAAATTACAGTGAATAAATACAATAGATTTTGTACAATCATCAAATAAGTAGATGAATTTTAAATTAATATAATTGTACTAATAACTGAATGATATACGTACATACAGTATAACTCACAGTACTGCATCATACGAAATAGTGTTCGATAGCGTACAATGTATTGGGGTCGCAGCTATGTGAGCTAGCATATATATTTATATTTCCAGTAGTTTCATGATTTTATTGATAAAAAAATGTATTTATTAGCCTAAGAATAATAAAACAGTAAAAAATAGTAAAAAACATAAATATTAACAGTATTGCAACATGTAAAATACGATACCGCTCTCAGCGTTTTGGACAAAGACTCCTTCAGTCTAACTCACGTTTTGCTTGTGTTCGATAGCGTACAATGTATTGGGGTCGAAGCTACGTGAGCTAGCATATATATTTATATTTCCAGTAGTTTCATGACTTTATTGATAAAAAAAAACGTATTTCTTAGCCTAAGAATAATATAACAGTAAAAATAGTAAAAAACATAAATACTAACAGTATTGCAACATGTAAAATACGATACCGCTATCAGCGTTTCGGACAAAGGCTTCCACCATCTTCCATTGTCTCGCCTCACTCGTCTGCGCCATTCATGTTGTGCTTATTATTGTTAATATGCTTTGCTTATGATTTTTTTACTCGCATATTTTAACCTTTGCAATGCCTCCCAAGCATCCTTCATCTTCTAAGGCTTCTTGTAGTGAGCCTATGGCGGCAAAGGAAAATGTTAACCATTGTAGATAAAGTGAAACTCTTAGATATGTTGAAAGAAGGAAAAAAGTTTGTGGATGTCGGCCGCTAGTTTACGTAAACGTAAAAATTATTGTAAAATACAGTACCTATGTATGTCAAGTCATCATGACCTCATTCATGGTAAGTTTTCCTATCACTTTCATAAAAAGATTACGTTGCTTGCTGTTATTTATAATTATAATGTAAAGGGTGTTTTTTTTAACAGTACAGGGAGGGTTTATACAATGTAAAAGTAAAAATACATTAAAATATCTATGTACATATAGGCTGATCTCTACACCACGGATTCCCGGGTTCGCGCCGGGTCCCGGAACCGAACTACCGCAATAAGTGATGCAACACTGTATATATATATATATATATATATATATATATATATATATATATATATATATATATATATATATATATATATATATATATATATATATATATATATATATATATATATATATATATATATATATATATATATATATATATATATATGTAGTCGCCGTGGCTCAGTCGGTAGCGTCTCCGACTCTGAGGCGTCAGGTCGAGGGTTCGCGCCCCGTCACGGTCTGAGGTTAGCAAAGGCATGCACTCAGCGTAAGGATTACATTTGCCAAAACAAGCCCTTCGCAAGAAGGCAACCGTCCTAGCCCTTGGTTGATAAGGGAGTCCGTGACGTAAAACCGGGAAAAAAAAAAAAAAATATATATATATATATATATATATATATATATATATATATATATATATATATATATATATATATATATATATATATATATTCAGCAATCCCTCGCTATATCGCGGTTCACCTATCGCGGACTCACTGTATCGCGTTTTTTTTTCTGGGTATATGCGAAAATATAAAAATTTTAAGAAATAAAAATTTTCAGTATTTTCATTATTTTATTGAAAACAAAAATTTTCAGTATTTTCATTATTTTATTGAAAACAAAAATTTTCATTATTTTATTGATACAAAAATGTATTTCCAAGCCTAAGAATAATAAAACGGTAAGAAATAGTAATAAAAACAAATTTTAACATGTAACTCTGCACCATAGAAAGTACGATACCGGTATCAGCGTTTCGGAAAACCCAAAGGGACACACCTAGGTGCGCTAGCATATATTAAAATTTCCAGTAGCTTCATTATTTATTGATATAAAATATGTATTTCCTAGCCTAAGAATAATAAAACAGTAAAAAACATAAATAATAACAGTATTACACCATGTTAAATAAGATACTGGTATCAGCGTTTCGGAAAACGAAAATGGTTGCACCTGCGTGAGCTAGTACATATTGAAATTTTCAATATTTTATTGATAAAATAAGTATTTCCTAGCCTAAGAGTAATAAAACAGTAAAATATAGTAAAAAACAAATTTAAACATATACATTCACAGTATTGCACCATGTGAAATACTGTACGATAGCGTACACTGTATTGGCGTCTTGGAAAACGCAAAGGCCCGCACCTACGTGAGATAGTTCATGGAATGCTATTGGCTGAAAGGGTGGGAGACGACGAATCACAGAATTGTTTTTCTGTAGGTTCTGCATCACGGGGTCTTATTGGCGTTTTGATTGAAGCTTGGTTCTCCCATCATCTTCCATTGTCTCGCCTCACTCGTTCAGTCTAACTGACATGTGCACAGTTCGCGTTATGCTTATTAATATGTTATGCTTCAGGGGTTGGGTTCTTTCGATAACAGTCTCCTATGCCTCAAAAGGCCCCTCTTTAATTTCAAGCGGCTCTTTTAGATCTTCTTTAACGTGTGATTTACAAGAGATTTCCTCTACTGGTGGAGCATCAGTATCATTTCCTTTGCCTTAACAGACACTTTAATTTCAAGCGGCTTCTGAAGAGTTTCTTTAACGTGTGATTTACAAGTTTTCCTCTACTGGGGGAGCATCAGTATCGTTCCTTTGTCTCAACAGACTCCTCTTTAATTCAAGCGGCTACTGCATATCTTCTCTAAAGTGTGATTTAAAAGAGATTTCCTCTATTGGGGGAGCACTAGAGTCATTTTCACAGTTTTCAATGCCATCCACCTCCATCATAGAAGGAGAAGGAACACAATTGGTTCTGAACACTGACCTGAATTGAGACCAGTTTGTACAAAGTACAAAGTACTATTGTATTTCAAAACATCACTGATAGAATTCTTGGCCTCTCCACTTCAATATTATTTATAATGATCAAGAGTTTTCCTACGTACTGTATATTCAATTCACTTCGTAAGTGAGCCACGAGGAAATCGAAGAACCTGGCCTTACACTCGAACGTCTGGCAGCCCTGTATGAACACGTGACAGCACTCCAACAACTCTCACAAGAACATGATGATAATATGGTTCATTCGGTGACCTTCTGCAACCTTCTCGACAATGCCATGTCATTACCACCTCATTCACGGTAAGTTTACCTATCACTTTCATATATAAAAATATGTAAATTTATGCTTGCACGCTGTTATTAATAAAGTAAAGGGTGGTTTGTTAACAGTACAGGGAGGGTTTATAGAGTAAACGTAAAAATAAATGTAAAATACCTGTGTACATATAGGGTGATCCTACTTCGCGGAAATTCACCTATCGCGGTTGGTCCCGGAACCTAACCCCCACGATAAACGAGGGATCACTGTGTGTATATATATGTATGTATGATAATAAATAAATAATAAATATAATATAATATATATATATAATATATATATATATATATATATATATATAATATAATATAATATATATATATATATATATATATATATATATATATAATATATATATATATATAATATATATATATATATATATATATATATATACACCTAGTTCTCAGAAGAACGCCTAGATAGGTTCTCAGAAGTGTCGGGAAAATGAAAAATCACGTGAAAAAACGAGTTTCAATAGGAAACAATGATAAAGGGCATAGATACATTCCAAACCTTACATAGACTCACCATGCCAAAGATATAAGATAAGTAAAAAACATATTACTACATAGCAAAGCATTTCGAAAGCCCTGTATCTATTTTTAAGAGTATACAAAAAATATTCATATTCACTTTACAGCTAGAAATTAACATACATTACTATACTTTACTCTATTATGCAGTGGGCAACAGTTATACAGTACACTAGGACATGCATGGTGCCAGTGAGCAAGTAACTTATGTGGTAGAAGAGGAGGAGGATGCAGGAGAATGATCCTCTATCTGCAAATGTATACAAAGATACAATAAGAATTATAAATAACCAAAGCGACTAAAAAACGAAAAAAAAAATTAATTATGATATGCCTAAATCTACCATATGACAGATTAAAAAAACTTAATCTACATTCTCTAGAGAGGCACAGAGTTAGAGGGGATATGACTGAGGTGTATAAATGGTTTAAAGGGATTAACAAGGGTGATATTAATAGTTTTAAAAATTCATGATCAAACCAGAACTCGTAATGGGTAATGGATTAAATCTTGATAAATTTAGGTTCAGAAGGGAAATTGGTGAAAATTGGCTTGGTAATACCGTAGAGTATTCCTAGTAGGATAATAAATGCCAATACCTTAGACACCTTCAAATGTAGATTAGATAGACATATGAC
>JAXCGZ010001415.1:0-12500 GCA_037179515.1 Halocaridina rubra
ACATATCTAAAAAGATTTGTAAACTTTTGTCATTGAGAATCTTGAAGATGGTATTTAGGTGTTTTACATGTTCCTCCAAATTGCTAGAAAATATAGGAATATCATCCAGGTACACAAATACAAACTCACAGTTTCTGGAATGTTGCAGGGGTGTTTCTAAGTCAAAAAGGCATATGTACATATTCAAATAGTCCAAATGGGATTGTCACTGCAGTTTTTTGGATGTCATTTGATGTACAGAGATTTGATGATAACCTTTCAAAAGATCCCATTTTGTAAACACCTTTTTTTTCCATGAAGTATGGATGAAAGACTTTCAATATGAGGAAGTAAGTATCTATCTGGCCAGGTAATAGAATTCACAGCTCGGTATTCACCAATTGGCTGTCACTCTCCTGGATTTTTCTCCGGCATTAAATGTAGCGGAGAGGACCAGGAAGATTTTGATGGACGAATGACACCAAACTTGAGAAGAACATTAAATATTTTTTTGGCAGCAGTAAATCTGTCAGTGGGTAATGGCCGAGTTTTTGGGTATACTGGTGGTGCATTACTTGTTTCAATACAATTGTACACAATATTGTTAGGAGGTGTAGTTCTAGAGCTATTTGGGTGTAAAAGAATTGAGATATCAAAACTAGGCTTGTTGGACACGCTCAGATAAGCTACTACAGTTATATAAGTCGATAGGGGTTACAGTACATGCAAAGATAAGCAAATAAGCACATTACCATATGTGAAAACATGAATAATTTTTACCCCGACCAGGACATGAAACTAGGACTTATAATTACTAAGCCAAGGCACTACCAACTACTCCACAGAAGGTCTCATAAAGGAAAAAGACCTTATAGTTTATATCTGCTATGCTAGGAATGAACGCATTCTATCTAAAGGCCACTATGTTCATATTACCGTTTTCCCCAACCTCACTCTTAGTTTCGTTTTCGCATTTAATTCAACTCCCAATCTCATTCGGGACCAACAATAATCAAATAAGCACACTACCATATGTGAAAACATGAATCCTTTTTACCCTGACCGGGACTTGAACCTAGAGCTTATAATTACTAAGCTAAGTTGCTGCCAACTACACCACAGAAGGTCTCAAAAGCAAAACGACCGTACAGCTCATATCTGCTATACTAGGTATGAAAGCATTCTATCTGAATGCCACTATGTTCATATTACAGTTTCCCCCAACCTCACTCTTGGTTTCGTTTTCGCATTTAATTCAATTCCCCATCTCATTCTGGACCAACAATAACTAAATATGCACATTACCATATGTGAAAGCATGAATAATTTTTACCCCAACCGAGACATGAACATAGGACCTATAATTACTAAGCCAAGGTGCTACCAACTACATTACAGACGGTCTCAAAAAGGGAAACAGACTTTATAGCTTATATCTGTTATACTAGGAATGAATGCATTCTATCTGAATGCCACTATGTTCATATTACAGTTTCTCCCAAGCTCACTCGTGGTTTCGTTTTCGCATTTAATTCAACTCCCAGTCTCATTTGGAATTAAGAATAATCAAATAAGCATATTACCATTTGTGAAAACATGAATCATTTTTACCCTGACTGGGACTTGAACCTAGGACTTATAATTTCTAAGCCAAGGCACTACAAACTACACCACAGAAGGTCTCAAAAGGGAAACAACCTTACAGCTTATATCTGAATCCCACTATGTTCATATTGCAGTTTTCCCCAACCTTACTTGTGGTTTCATTTCTGCATTTAATTCAACTCCCAATCTCATTCGAGACCAACAATAAGCAAATAAACACATTATTTTTGGTCCCGAATGAGACTGGGAGTTGAATTAAATGCGAAATGAAACCTCGAGTGAGGTTGGGGGAATCTGTAATATGAACATTGTGACATTCAGATAGAATGCGTTCATTCCTAGCATAGCAGATGTAAGCTGTAAGGTCTGTTTCCCTTTTGAGACCTCCTGTATTGTAGTTGGTAGTGCCTGGGCTTAGTACTTATAAGTCCTAGGTTCAAGGCCCGGTCAGGGAAAAATGATTCATTTTTTGCATATTATAATGCGCTCACTTGATTATTATTGGTCCTGAATGAGATTGGGAGTTGAATTAAATGCGAAAATGAAACCACGCGTGAGGTTGGGGCAAACTGTAATATGAACAAAGTGGCATTCATATAGAATGCGCTTCTTCCTAGTATTGCAGATATACGCTGTAAGGTCTATTTCCCTTTTAAGACCTACTGTGGTGGAGTTGGTAGTGCCTTGGCTTAGTATTTATAAGTTCTAGGTTCAAGTCCCAGTCGGGGTAAAAATGATAAATGCAAAGAGGTGTTATACCACTTGTCTTAAACTATTTCAATTCATCAGTCTTTGTCTTGTAATTAACAATCAGTGAAAATTGGGAGAGGAAATCCTAACCCAAGAAAGGTTTATTAACTGATGCTACTACAAAATTCCATTGGGAGGTTCTTCTCAAGTGAGGGATAGTAATGTCCGTTGAAATTTCACCAAAACTTGCCAGTTTCACCGCTCGCAGCAGAAATGGAGACAGTACTTAGTCGCAGATAGTATTTAGCTTCCATGATGTGAGAGAGAATAGAAAAGCATGCTTCTGTGTCTACAATGAAATCTACTTTGTGATCCAAAATTAATACGAGTACCAATAGAAGATGCAAGGCAGAGACCGCATAGACACTGATCTACTGACTTAGTTTCCCAAATTTGAAGGCACTGGAGATAACGGGCAGGAATTAGGAAGAATATGCAAACTGTTTTTGCTTTGCCATTCACACCATGATTAGAAAAGTTTGTGTTGCAACACCCTAAAAGATATAAGCACGGGAGACTAACTATTTGTCTGGGTCTAATAGGTCTTAGACCCAAAGGCCAGTGTGCAGGAATATTCATTTTTATGACAGTTAGATTAGCTTGAGAGGGAGGGTGCTGTGCATGCTCATGACGTTCTTTAGAGGGTACATTGTAAAGTTCATTTGGTTTTGTCAGTGGGGATATCATATCAGCTAGTTCCCCAACTCAAATGAAGCAGAACTTTAACCAGAAAGAATATCACCTCTAGAAGGAGGTAGTGAGGTGATAAATTTATGCCTAACTTAATCTTCAGATACATTACATTTAGCAGCATTGTTTCTTATTTTCTCCAAAAATAATGACGTTTTTCCCGTACACACTGTTTTAGATATTAATTTTTTAGATAGTTCTGCTTTTCTTTTTTTTTTGTATCCGGAGAGCACTCTATCTTAGATTTATCACTAACAACACTGTTGGTGGGAGGCTTTGTAAACAACAATGCAATTTAAAAGCTTATTTTTCCTTTGCCTTGTTTTAAAGAAGTTTTCTAAGACAAGTATTCAAGCTGTCGGGTATCTTCTAAGAAAGCAGGGACATCATGACTAGCATGAATAACAACTAAATCTGTAGGTGTAGTCATTATGAACTTCACAATCAGGAATTTCAATATACCCTATCCCCGTGGCTTTGCAAGCAACCAGCACTCAGCAACATCACAAGTGGATTTTCAGACTTTCCTATCCACTTGGGTCTGTATGGCACTATGGAGGGCTAAGCTGTTGGGTAAGGGGAATGGTGGAGTTTTAATGCACCAAACTGCACGATGCAGTACGCCATTTTTAGTTTGTTAAGGCAAGGGGTGGCCAAATGCATAATCATGTGTACTGTGTGTTGACCTGTAAAGGCCACCAACTCCAAGGGTATAATGAGATACTGGAGGTCTTGGACGCCAAACGCACACTTCTGTACTCCATTCATAGTCTATTATGGCATGGGATGGCCAATCACGCTTAACAGAGTGCAGTTCTTTAGTCTGTTAAGAACATCAGCTCAAAGGAGTCACCGCTGTGAAGGCCTGCCATCCTAATGTGAAGCTGAACTTGTGAGGGGTAATAAGATTAGGACTATTCTCACTTAGGTTTATTGATACCCAGCTAATAGCTCTTTAGGAAATATAAGTTAGTACAAAGTCTATTATCATACCTTATCTACAATAATTATGGAATTACTAATGCAGATAACATAATTTACAATACACATCTTTGACATAAGAATATAAAATGAAAAGTAATCTAGCAATAAAATATACATGAAAATATCACAAATTGAATTAAATCAATAAGATAAAGAACGCAACACATTATTACAGTATAGAATATCGGCAGTACTTATATTTGCTATGCTAATAATAATTTTCTGGTGTATCATAACCGACGAAGGTAAATAACTCAAAGAAAACATGCAAAATAAAACAAGTTTCTAAAATTTGGATAACTTAATTAATATTAGGCATACCATTATTACTATTAAACAAATTCTTTAGCTAAATAAAGCGAATTAGCATTAAATAGAGAATATTAATTATATAAGTCTTTAACAATTAACCTTTTCAAAATCAAGTAAACTCGTAATCAAAAGCTGTATCATTACAAACTCATTTCTGATGTCAGTATTTTCTATTCAGCCATAAGTGACTGATGAGTCTCTGTTAAGCATAAGAATATCAACAGATATATACGACAACATACGATAAATCAGTGTCATTTTAAGAACATGTCACACACATCAAAAACACACTGACACCAAGTTTTGATACCCTTAGGTCATAAGTCATACAGAATTCGGACACATAAAACAGGAAGCTTCTAACACAATATATATATATATATATATATATATATATATATATATATATATATATATATATATATATATATATATATATATATATATATATATATATATATATATATATATATATATATATATATATATATATATATATATATATATATATATATATATATATATATATATATATATATATATATATATATATATATATATATGCATTTATATACATATATATATATATATATATATATATATATATATATATATATATATATATATATATATATATATATATATATATATATATATATATATATATATATATATATATATATATATATATATATATATATATATATATATATATATATATATATATATATATATATATATATATATATATATATATATATATATATATATATATATATATATATATATATATATATATATATATATATATATATATATATGGTCATCCTCTCTGAGGAACTATGGGAATCTTTGTCGTCGCACTTGATATCTGTGGTTTTGTAGAGACAAGAGTTTTCGTTTATGATTTTGTATATTTAGGATCTGGTAACACTGGTTGGCAACACTGTGATCGGGATGTTGTTTACATTTTCGGCTAAGCGTTTTGGGGATGAAGAGCAGTGCTCGTTGGGTCGTCGAGTTGGTTGCGTTGTTTGATGGATTTGCTTTATTAGTTGAGTTGTGAGACGGAATTGCTCTATTATTGAGTTGTGGAGGTTTAGCGGGAGCTCCCAGTGTAGGTGTTGATTTCTTTTTTTATGTGGTGGTTTAGAGAAAGGGGACAAGAAATCGGGTTTTAAACAGTTGTGAGTGGACTTTTAACTTACAACACGTGCAGGTGGAGTTAAGTTGAGGTAAGTGATATGAATTATTTTTTTTTCTATCTCGACCACAAGCTATCTAAACCATCTAAAAATCATGAACGAAAACGATCTTTTCCACAAAACCACACACCCCCATAATCTTAAGATCACTAAGAGTGCCACCAGCTCCTCCCACCAAGAGATGACCACCCATATCTCAGCACTCCTCCCCGCTCGATGACCCCTCCACAAAAGCTCTCATCCACACCGGTCATTGTCTTTCTTGGTTCGGCCGCCGTGGAACTTCATTCTCCTGTACTTCAATTGGCCCTTCATCCTCAGTAGACGAGTCCACCACTCCTCTAATATCCAGAACGTGCCAAGGCATCTCATATACTGAGACATAATTTCGATAATTCGGCAAGACTCAAGTTATAAGAGCTGTTTTGTGTGTGCGGAAAATTGGTGGGCCAATATCCTGTGGCAGATTGGTTACTGGTAGCTTGTAGTTACGTAGAGAGGAGAGCAGAGAGCATCAGCTGGGAAGACAAAGTCGGGCAGAAAACGATGGAGATGCTGCAAGAGATTATAAGAGAGTGAAACAAGAGGACCCAGTGGGAGAGAGATGGTATGTCCCGAAGTCAGGTAAGGGTGTCGTGTGGTGTGATGCGAACAGCATTGCCACAGGAGCAATCTTAGAGATTGACAATGAGACCGTGGAGGATGGTGCAAGGTTGAGGAAGAAAGAGGACTAAAATAATATCAATGTGGCGGAGTTGAATGCTGTAATGATAGAAGTCAATCTAGCTGTTAATGGGGACTGCGAGATGTTGAGGTGAAGACGGACTCGGCGATGGTTGAAGTTGACTGTAACAGCAGAGCACAGGAATCGGACGAAGGGAGCCTTGGAAATGATAGTTAAGTGCCGCCTGGGAGCCTTGCGAGAGCTGATAGAGGAGTTTGGGATGGAGTTGTGCCTATGTTTTGTGCCGTCAGAGAAGAACAAGGCAGATGTGTTGACTAGGGCGAGGAAGGCCTGGTTAGGAATTCCGGCTGAGATGTCAGAAAAGGCCAGAGTATGCTGTGCAGGAGTGCTGAGTGTGAAGGACTTACATCAAATGCACCAAATGGGAGTCAATAGGACTCTGTTTATAGCAAGGAAGGTTAACCCAGGAGTCACAATAGACAAGATTCGGCAAGTAGTTAGACGATGCAACAAGAGCCAGTTGATCGATCCTCCACCAGTTGCACATGGGGCCGGGGGGCTTAGAATGGAAGACAACTGGAAGAGATTGGCTGTTGATGCAACACTCTACAGGCAAGGTTTGTATTTGTCTATGGTTGATTACGGACCAGGCAGAGTGGCCTTTTGGAGAGAGATAAGAGCAGAAAATGGAGAGGAAATTGCAGGAGTGTTGAATGGGTTGTTTTTGGAAAGGGGGCCTGTTGATAAAGTATTGGTGGACAACAGTACAGCCTTTAGATCACAGGCTTTGAAGGAGATACTTGACAAATGGAATATCATCTGCTATTTTAGAGCTGCATATTGGCTTAGTGGTAATGGAATTGTGGAGCGACATCTTCGAACAATCAAGGCCATGGCAGAAAGGGCTCAGGTTTCACTGTTGGAAGCAGTATTCTGGCATAATATGTCCCCTAGGTCTGGTCAGGATGAAGGAACTGTGCCAGAGAAAGCTGTTTTCAAGTATGAGTGGCGACATCCAAGCAAGGTACCAAAGACGGATAAAGGAGATGAAGGGGAGGTTCCATCAAGATTGGAAATGAGGTGTGTGTAAAGCTGCTAAACTCAAGATGCACGATGCAATGGGGAAGGGGTATTGTGACCATTGTGAGTTCCCGAAATAATATCTCAGTAGATGGAATGCCTCGGCACGTTCTGGATATTAGGAGAGTGGTGGACTCGTCTACTGAGGATGAAGGGCCAATTGAAGTACAGGAGATGAAGTTCCATGGTGGCCAAACCGAGAAAGAAGACACCGTTGTGGATGAGAGATTATGTGGAGGGATCGTCGAGCAGGGAGGAGTGCTGAGAATTGGGTGACCATCTCTTGGTGGGGGGATCTGGTGGCTGTCTTAGCGATCTTAAGATCAAGGGAGCGTCTGGTTCTGTGGAGACAATAGTTTTCATTTATGATTTTTTATAATTTGGACCTGGTAACAATGGTTGGCAACACTGTGAACGGGATGTTGTTTACATTTTTGGTAAAGCGTTTTGGGGATGAAGAGCAGTGCCCATAAGCTTGTCGAGTTGGTTGAGTTGTGTGATGGACTTGCTTTATTGGTTGAGTTGTGAAGCAGAATTGCTTTATTATTGAGTTGTGGAGGTTTAGCGGGAGCACCCAAAGTAGGTGTTGATTTCTTTTTGTATGTGGTGCTTTAGAGAAAGGGGGCAATCAATCGGGCTTTGAACAGTTGTGAGTGGACTTTTAACTTCCAACACATGCAGGTGGAGTTAAGTTGAAGTAAGTGATATATATTATTTTTTCTATCTCGACCACAATATCTCTAAGGGTTTAGACAGAGTTTAACACAAGGCTCTCTTGGCCAACCTCCATGCCTTTGGCTTTACTCCTCTCTATTCTCTGGTTTCCAGATTTTTTTCAGCCCGTTTTATGTCTGTGGTTGTTGACGGTGCAAAATCTAGCCCATTCTCTGTTACCAGTGGTGTTCCACAGGCTATGTTCTTTCATCAATGATTTTCTTCAGTCCCCATCTTTCTCTCTTCTTCATCTCTTTGCCGACGATTCTACTCTTCAACTTTCCTCTGTCTTTTCTTCACAAGATTCATCTGCTACTTGTGATCAGTCTCGTATCTTAATAATAATAATAATAATAATAATAATAATAATAATAATAATAATAATAATAATAATAATAATAATAATAATAATAATAATAATAATAATAATAATAATAATAAACGTTTATTTCCATTACAATACAATGGGTATTCGTCAGCCGGGGCAAGCCCCAACCCCCCACTGTGGTGCCCAACCACAGCAGTACCTGCCAGGAAACAGCTAAAACTCTCGGTCTTGGACGGGAACCGATCTTTCGACCTTGTGAATGCGAAACCAGCGCGTTACCACTGTACTAGCCAGCAGGCTAGTACATATCACTCTTTCTATTACTCTCACCTTCGGTTTGCAGAGGGTATCTGAGTTGGGCACAAAAAAATGCGTTAAATGTAATGCCTACAAGACAGTATCTGGCTATCTCTTTATCTTCTTCTCCTTCAAATAGCCTTATTTTCTTCAAAACCAATAAAACTTACCATCTTAATTGTATCAACATATTAGGAATCCATATATACTATAACTTGTCTTGGAGGAATCACATAATCCAAATTGCTAAATCTGCATCCAAATAATTCTGGTCTCTGTTTCGTTTTTGTCATTACCTTAGCTCTTTGCAGTTACTTAAAATCTGAAAAGGTCTTATCCGTCCCTTCATAAAATACTGCTCGCACATCTTGGGTGTTTCTTATACTTATCTCCTTGATAGGTTTGAATCTAAGACAGTCAGACTCATTAGTGACCTTTCTCTACCTGCTAATCTAGATTCTATCTCTTTTTGCCTTAGAGTATCATCCCTTTCTCATTTCTTTCGCTACTACTTCCATCGCTGCTCTGATGAGTTGGAAAGTTGCATCCCTTCCCCACTGCCGAAGCCACATAACACTCACCAAGCAGCCTTGTCTCACAGATACTGTGCAAAGATTTGTAGCTCGTGGATTGACTGGTGCAGTGATTGCTTCTTCCCATCTACTGCCAGACTCTGGAACTCTTCCTCTTTCTATCTTCCTAATTCTTATAACCTATCTTCCTTCAAAAAGCGAATCTATCATCATCTCAGGGCCTAATCCTGCCATATCTCTAGGTCCTCAGCACTTTGACTCTTCTTTCAATCTGTCTTGTCCATGACCTTTTTAATTCGTTTTTCTTGGTACTTTCTTCGTGCTCGTGCCTTTATCAATGAGGGCAGTTTTTTGCCTGTCCCAGCATCACACTCATAATATATATATATATATATATATATATATATATATATATATATATATATATATATATATATATATATATATATTTATATATATATATATATATATATATATATATATATATATATATATATATATATATATATGTATATATGTATATATGTATATATGTATATATGTATATATGTAAATATGTAAATATATATATATATATATATATATATATATATATATATATATATATATATATATATATATATATATATATATATATATATATATATATATATATATATATATATATATATATATATATATATATATATATATATATACATATACATATACATATACATATACATATACATATACATATACATATACATATACATATACATATACATATACATATACATATACATATATATATATATATATATATATATATATATATGCATATGCATATGCATATGCATATACATATACATATACATATACATATACATATACATATACATATACATATACATATACATATACATATACATATATATATATATATATATATATATATATATATATATATATATATATATATATATACATATACATATACATATACATATACATATACATATACATATACATATACATATACATATACATATACATATACATATATATATATATATATATATATATATATATATATATATATATATGTATATGTATATGTATATGTATATGTATATGTATATGTATATGTATATGTATATGTATATGTATATGTATATGTATATATATATATATATATATATATATATATATATATATATATATATATATATATATATATATATATATATATATATATATATATATATATATATATATATATATATATATATATATATATATATATATATATATATATATATATATATATATATGCATATATATATATATATATATATATATATATATATATATATATATATATATATATATATATATATATATATATATATATATATATATATATATATATATATATATATATATATATATATATATATATATATTTGGAAGGAAGGGAATCTCCCGATATTTTGCATCCATAAAAGGCGAGGTGCTAATATTATTATTATTATTATTATTATTATTATTATTATTATTATTATTATTATTATTATTATTATTATTATTATTATTATTATTATTATTATTATTATTATTATTATTTTTATTATTGTTGTTGTTGTTATCATTATTTTTATTATTATTACTATTATTATTATTATTATTATTATTATTATTATTATTATTATTATTATTATTATTATTATTATTATTATTATTATTATTATTATTATCATTATTATTATTATTATTATTATTATTATTATTATTATTATTATTATTATTATCATTATTATTATTATTATTATTATTATTATTTTTATTATTATTATTATTATTATTATTATTGTTATTATTATTATTATTATTATTATCATTATTATTGTTGTTATTGTCGTTGTTGTTGTTGCTTTTGTTGAATAAAAGTTGGTATTGGTAACAGTAAAAAAAAATAAAATTCAGATAAGAAATTATTAAAACCACTCATATTCAAATGCTTTCAAAATTATTTTGTCAGGGTAAAAACTTATTTACCGAATACACTAAATAACTATGGTTGCGTTGCGGTTTCAACACTAAGTTTATATGATTCAAATGTGGGAAGGTAAGATTATGTTAACATTGTGGTAATATAGTACGTGATATTTTCCAACGATTTGGAATTTATTGGAGCTTTTTGTGTCCAGCATGTTTTTTCGCAAACTATTCATTCATTGTGTGGTCTGAATTTTTGTCCTATGCAAATAGCATATTTTTTTTTTTTACTCTACTACTACGAGTTTATCTATCTATCTATCTATCTATCTATCTATCTATCTATCTATCTATCTATCTATCTATCTATCTATCTATCTATATATATATATATATATATATATATATATATATATATATATATATATATATATATATATATATATATATATATATATATATATATATGTATATATATGTATATATATATATATATATATATATATATATATATATATATATATATATATATATATATATATATATATATATATATATATATATGTAGTCGCCGTGGCTCAGTCGGTAGCGTCTCCGACTCTGAGGCGTCAGGTCGAGGGTTCGCGCCCCGTCACGGTCTGAGGTTAGCAAAGGCATGCACTCAGCGTAAGGATTACATTTGCCAAAACAAGTCCTTCGCAAGAAGGCAACCGTCCTAGCCCTTGGTTGATAAGGGAGTCCGTGACGTAAAACCGGAACCGGATATATATATATATATATATATATATATATATATATATATATATATATATATATATCCCCATTCCCCTTTGCAAGGGGGGCCAGAGCAGAAAAAAAAATGCATTCACCAAGAGCCAAGAAACACCTCAATCACTTCTCTTAGCTCCATGGAGAAAAAAAAAAAAAGAGTTGCCAAATTTGTTCCCCACCATCCTACTTGGATTATTCACAGGGTAGGTGGGTAAGAATATTCTGCCGAGACGCTCGACTGCTGCAGATGGTTTTTCTCTACCGATTCATCAATACGAGTACTTCTACAAACGCAACACGTCGGATATATTAGTTACGCTCCAAAGCATGAACAAGTTGCATTTTGTACCGATGTAAACCAAGGAGTTTATCAAAAAATTTAACCACTATCTTCTGGGGGGTATGCTGAGATCAGTTGAAGCATGACGAGTTGATTCACAATCATTACCGACAAGTACCCATATCTGCCAGTTCTTTTACACACTATGCATACCAATTTTTACGAATATGGACGAGATCTACTGGCTGTTAAACTGGCAGATCTTGTCATATTCATATTTGAATCTTCATTGAACTGAAACTGGCGATTC
>JAXCGZ010001416.1:0-16950 GCA_037179515.1 Halocaridina rubra
TGCTTTGCAGTACAGCCGTACAGGAATTAATATAGTTCTCAGTTTATCTCAGACTCAAGTGGTAAAATCAGTGTGCTTCATTTGTTGTGGTTGATTTGTGATTACCGGTATTCTAAGTCTAACTCTAAGTTGTTTATGTTGCAGTTTTGTGATTGGCTTTAGAAAACTTGCAAGCAAAACATTTTGAGAATTATATATTTCTGCTGAAATTTGGTACTAATTATATTGCAATCTATTACATTATTCTTAATTAAAGCCTTTAATTAAGAAAAATGTAATAGATTGCAATATAATTAATACCACATTTTCAGCAGAAATATATAATTCTCAAAATGTTTTGCTTGCAAGTTTTCTAAAGCCAATCACAAAACTGCAACATAAACAACTTAATTAGAGTTAGTCTTTAATTTAAAGTTAACTTTTTCCTATTATATATTTTGCTCAGCAAGAGAGATCTTATTGCACTAATAATGGCTTCTACGAGTAAAAAACGCAAGATTTCAGATGAAAACCGGAGTTTTCAAGAGAAATGGACTGAACAATATTTATGCATACAATCAGGGGGGAAAGCATTGTGCCTTGTGTGCCATGAAACCATTTCTGTTTTAAAAGAATATAACATCAAAAGACACTGCATCACAAAGCACAAAGAATATGAAAATATGACAGGTGAAGCACGCAAAGAAAAAATATCATTCTTGTAGAAAACTCTGAAAGGACAACAGTTAGTGTTTACAAAGAAACTCAAGGAATATGATGCATCTCTCAAAACAAGCTTTTTGATTAGTCAAATCCTTGCAAAAAGACTCAAGCCCTATTCTGATGGTGAGGTAAAGAATGTTTGTGTGTAGCCTCAGACAATATGTTTCCTGACAAAAAAAAACTAGTTGAAAACATAAGCCTTCCAAGATATACTGTTGCTAGAAGAATAGACAGTCTTTCAGGGAATATTGAAAGTACAAATGCCAAGCGAGTTAGTGCTTTTTCTTCATACTCTGTTGCTCTTGATGAGAGTTGTGATACCGCAGACACTGCACAACTGGCTGTGTATATTAGGGGAGTTGACAATGACTATATAATTACAGAGGAAATGGCTTCACTACAAAGCATTAAGGGGACCACAACAGGACAATCTATTTTTGATGAACTGGAAAAAGCATTGGCAAGGTTTGGACTGGACTACACTAATTTAGTTTCCATTACAACAGATGGTGCACCTGCGATGTCTGGTCAGAGAAATGGGGTTGTTGGATTACTGAAGACTAGAATGGGGTCTCAAAATATTGACTTCGGTTCACTTATTGTCCTGCATTGTGTCATACACCAGGAAGCTTTATGTGCGAAGACAATAAACTTTCAGCATGTGACTAATATTCTCGTGAAAGCTGTCAATTTCATTAGGTCAAGAGGTCTAAATCACCAAGAGTTTCAGCAGTTAATGGCAGACATTGATGCAGAGTACAGTGATGTGAAGTATTTTTGTGAGGTAAGGTGGCTAAGCAAAGCAGGAATGTTGAAGAGAGCATATGACCTTTTGGAAGAAATTGCGCTGTTCTTAGATATGAAAGGTAATGCTATCCCTGAATTGAGAGATAAGGAATGGAGATGTGATTTAGCATTTTTAGTAGATATAACTGATCATCTTAGTGCAGTGAATGTTAGACTTCAAGGAAAAGATCAACTAATAAATGAGATGTTCTCACTGATCAAAGGCTTCCAGATAAAATTGCGTCTGTGGGAGTCACAAATCAGAAACCAAAACCCAGCCCACTTTCCTACACTGAAAAGCCATGACACTAGCAACCCTCAGTATCAGAAGTATGGTGACAAATTGGCAGTCTTACGAGAGGAATTTTCAGAAAGATTTGGTGACCTCAAGAAACATTCACAAGCCATTGAAGTCTTTGCTTCTCCTTTTTCTGTGGATGTGACAGCAATTCCCGAGGACATACAGATGGAAATAATTGACCTACAGTGCAATGATGAACTAAGAAAGAAGTTTGATGATAGTTCAGTATACCAGTTTTATAAGAAGCATGTATCAGTAACAGTGTATCCAAAACTCTCTGCTCATGCAAGGAAAATGATGGCAGTGTTTGGTAGCACATATGTATGTGAGCAGCTTTTTTCAAAAACGAATCTAGTTAAAAACAAGCATAGGTCTTTACTTACTGATGAACATTTGGAATGTACCCCGCGTGTAGCCACATCATCCATACAGCCTGATACTGATGAGTTGGTGTCCCAAATGCAACATCAACCATCTCACTAGGGTAGCCTTTCATTTGCTCATTAATGATTAGGAAAATGTCTGTGTTTGATAATTCTTATGTTAATGATCCCAGTTAACCAATAATAAGTAATTATTTATGTTTGTACATTATAATAATAAGGTACGGTAGCCTTTCATTTGCTCATTTATAATAAGGAAAATACTTTTGTTTCAGACAATTCTTATTTTTGTGATCCCAATTTAAATAAAATCAGTAACAAACTAATTATCTATCTTTATTAGTATAAGCTCACATAATATGTCTTCGATCGTAGTAAATAGCATGAAATAGTAAGGTTATGTAGCCCTCCATACCAACAGAGTCGTGACTAGTGGCCCTTTGGGAAAAAAGGTTGCACACCCCAGCATTAAAACATTCAAACTATGTATACATTGGAACTAAAGCAAGTCTTCAATTACCATAATGCTAGAATGTTTATCATTTCATGTGTTACTATTTATTTCTGTTTAAATGGGGTTGGACACAAGGTAGGTTGGAGCGGAAGAATGACGGCTGGATGGCCTTCCTAATGCACAATAGTAGGCTTCAACGTGAACTGCAGTAGCACAGTGGTTAGAGTTCTTAACTCTGTGAGTGACAACGTCATATTCAATCCCAGTGCAAGGCGCTAAAAAGGGTATCCAACCTTAATTCCCAAGCTCTACCTGTCTGTGTCCACACACATTCAAAAGGGGACCAACAATGGCATAAAACAGCACTCTTTCTTCTACTCTTAACTCCGATTTGCAGAGAGTATCTAAATGGGGCACTCAAAATTTAGTTAAATTCAATGCCTCCAAGACACAGTTTCTGGCTATCTCTTTATCTTCTTCTCCTCCTGATAACCCTATTGTCTTCGAAACTAATGAAATTTACCCTCTTAACTCTATCAATATATTAGGTATCCATATAGCCTCTAACTTGTCTTGGAGGAATCACATAATCCAAATTTCTAAATCTTCATCCAAAAAATTGGGGGTTTTGTTTCGTTTTCGTTATTACTTTTCCTCATTGCAGTTACTTAAAATTTACAAAGGTTTTATCCGCCCCTGCTTAGAATACTGCTCACACATCTGGGGTGCTTCTTCCTTTACTTATCTTCTCGATAGGATTCAATCGAAGGCAGTCAGACTCATTAATGATCCTTCTCTTACTTCTAACCTGGATTCTCTCTCTCTTCGCCGTAAGGTATCTTCCCTTTCGCTTTTTTATCGCTACTACTTCCATCGCTGCTCTGATGAGTTGGCGAGTTGCATCCCTCCTCCACTGCCGAGGCCGCGTAACACTCGCCAAGCGGCCTCATCTCACAGGTACTGTGTGGAGATCTGTAGCTCGCGGATTGGTCGGTGCAGCGACTGCTTCTTCCCATCTACCTCCAGACTCTGGAACTCTCTTCCTCCTTCTGTCTTTCCTAGCTCTTATGACCTTTCATCCTTCAAAAAGCAGATCTATCGTCATCTCAGAGCCTAGTCCTCCATATCTCTGGGTCCTCTTTACTTTGACTGTTTTTTCTGTCTGTCGTTTTCCTTTGTGTGACATTACCTCACCTCTGCCTTGCCCTTACCTTTTTCTTTTCCTTCGTCTTGGTATTTTCTCGTGCCCGGGCCTTTGTTGATGAGGGCAGTTTCTGCCTATCCCGGTGTCACACTCTTAAAAAAAAAAAAAAAAAAAAAAAAAAAAAAACATAATGCTAATTTATTACTGCATATACCTCATCAATTTTAAATGTTTGTTTGCCATTTTATACCTTACTCCCCATTCGGATGGGGCTGAACACAGACAGGTAAAAATCTTAAATACAAAAAGAATGGTTTTCTTTACCAACACGTGTTCACCAGGAACAAGGGACCAAAGAGATTCTTCGACTATGATGCCATGTGGAAGTTTACCAGAGACAAGCAACACCCAGGATGTTGACTCCTGTATACTGACATCAATAGAATTTGCTTGTAATTGGACTTTAACCTGAAAAGAAAATTTTATCTGAACTCTGGGTACTTATTACCTGATTTTGGTACATTCAGAATTTACTTAAAGTCGGATTTTAACTTGAAAATAAAAATTTCATCAGAACTTAAGGTAAGTCTTATCCGTATTTGGTGCATTTTAGTACAGCCGTTTTGACATCAACGGATTAGGCACTAAACCCATTTTGGTGACAGCCCATTTGGCAATGAATATTCTGGCACTTGGATTTTTTTATATTTTTAAAAACTAATCTAACCTATCTATCCTTTCAAGAGGAAGGCATAAACAGCCATGACAAGACATTAGTGCCTAAACAGAATCTGCCAATTGTTCTATTCCGTTCTTATCCAAAGAGCCTACAAGATAGCAGCTCCCTGGTTAAGCATGATTACATACTGAGATTACACACCCATACTTTCTCCATTAAACCCTTTCCCTGCGAGCTACAAACATAATTAATCACATTTCAGTGTGGGGGAGGTTTTCTGGCACTCCTCAGCAAAAAAATTTTGTACTGTCCTCCTTGACATCATAAAGGCTACAGGCTCCTTCCAAGTCCTTCAATTGGATAAAACATTGACTCCTGTATGGTATTCTGACAGCAGATGCCAGATATCAATTTCCATTTCGCTACCACCCAAGGGAAAGGAGCATTAATAAGAAATTATCATCAACCAAATCAGGTACACTCGCAAATCACCACCTGAGAGAATAAAACTGTAATTGGCACACATGTAGGTAAAGGGTTAACTATTTTTTTAATTTAAGAACCCCACTTAACCTTACTTAAGTAATACGACAGATATAATGAGTTGACGTAATCTTAAGATTTTCCAAACAACGGGCCTAAAAACATTAACCAAACAGAAGACTATTCCTTACAGACCTGTTTGCCTTTTTTTATGCTGGAAGAAACAGGGATTCTGACTTCCAAATCATCTACAGATTGTGACCAAGCATATGCGTCTCTAGTAGCACCATTGACTGCTACATATGACGATCCCTTCTTGCAGTTTTTATCACGATTACTGCAAGAACAAACATTATTAGTACTTTTTAACTGACTTGACCTCTTCAAAATCATTTTTTTTTTCAAGAATTTTGCAATTCCTGATGTATGATGTGAGAAAATGGAGAAAAGTTTTTAATACAGCTCACCAATTACTGGAAAAGCTGATTTGCTGGGGTTGGTGGATGTACAATTAACACGAAAATACTCGTCTCTGTCTCTGCCTTATGAAGGCTCAGAGAAAGCCAGAATGGACGAGAATACTTATTCTAAGTGTAACTTTATATGATATCTTTTTGATGAGATATTAGTCCTTGCCATGAAATGTCAGACTGGCAAAAAAAAACCAGATATATCACCTTGGCTGGAGAAGACATTAATGAGCTGCATTACTGTATTTATTTATTAAATATTAAAGTTTTTCATGTTTCTTGTAGAATGAAAAGACTGAAATAAAGGATTGCCAGCCAATTGCTCACTAGTCCATCAGCTAACTACTACAGACTAAGGAAGAAGAAGGTATACTCTTGTTTTTTTCTTGATGGAATATGTTCATTCTGGTAGCATTAATGCAAATTATGTGGTGGAAGTCTACTTGTTCCACATACAGCTAAACATCACTCCATATTTTAGAGTATCATAAAACTTTAGCAAAAATGAACATTATGTTAAAATTTGTCTTCAGTATCCAAAAAACTGACTGCTAAGACAGTAACTTCATACTGTCATATCTCACGTACAGTGTCACTGTCATCAAGGCCTCCAACATTGTACAATGCAAAGGATGTTCCCTCACATCTACGCTTTCAAATTGATACAGACATTGGGGTACTGTATCACACACTTTAAAAATAATATATACTTGTACAATGGCTGCAATCCCCTATATAAGGGGGGTGGCCGAGTCAAGCACAAACTTTCACCAGAAGCCAACACGCCTCGATCACTCCTCTTAGCTCCTTGGGGATAAAGGGCTATCATATATCAACCCCACTATCTATAAGAATTAATAAAATATAATCCGACTGCTGAAAAAAGAGCTCAAATACTCACGATTTCAAATTTGCTGCACCACTTTTACCATTAGCGTGAGACTCGTCCAAGCCTTGGCACACGGCTTCATTCTGTGTTACAACAATTTCTTCGGCAATGGCAGGTGGTACTTCCATACCAGAACTGTAAGTAAAATAAATATATAACAACATTTCTGATCTCTTGGTTGTCTCATTACAAGAGAAGGCAGGGGAACGTCATACAATCACTGTAGCTATATGAAAAAACATTTTATATTATATTTTCACAATTAATCCCCATTCATATGGAGATGGACACAGACATGCTGGAGTACGGAAGCTGGGTGGCTTTCCTAGCGTCCTGTGGTAGGGTCAAGCCAATATTAGTCGATTCCCAATATCCGCACTCTTCTACTATCCTACCACAGTCATTAATACTATCACTGTAGATAACAGTATATTATTAAACTATAACTAAAGATAACATTATACTATAAGTATATATCACTGTTGATAACAGTATATAATAATTCATCATCTACTTTAGCAATAATTACACTTTCTCATAAAACAAAATTTCATTTTCCTAAAGAAGAAAACTGTTACTATCATATATAAACTTTATTTCCATTTTACAATGGGTATTCGTCAGCCAGGACAAGCCCCAACCCCCCACTGTGATGTCCACCCACAGCAGTTCCTGCCAGTAAACAGCTTAAACTCTCGGTCTTGGACGGGGACCGATCTTTCGACCTCGTGAATGCGAAGCCAGCGCGTTACCACTATTAAGGGGGTGGAAACAGGCATGTTAGAGCTAGAAGGGGGATTAAAGCTGGATGCCCTTCCTGAGCCCCTGCTCTGGGCTTGAGCACAGTCACCCTATACAGGAAGAAAGTATGGGCATGGAATTCTTTTACCCCACCACAAGGGAAATTCTTTTCAGCTACTACTTACGGCAAACAGAAAATACACTTATCAAATCCACACTTCTTCATCACTAGGAATATCCTAAGTACAGTAATCCCTCGTATATTGCGGGTGTTACGTTCCGGGACTACCCGCGATAGGTGAAAATCCGCAAAATAGCAGCACCATATTTATTACAGGAATTTTACATTTATTTTTACCTTTATAAACCATCCCTGCACTGTTAACAACTCATCCTTTACTTTATTAATAACAGTGCGCAAGCGTAAATTTATATGAGTGTGACAGGTAAGTTTACCATAAATAACAGCGCACAAGTGTAAAGCTATATGAGCGTGACAGGTAAGTGTACCGTGAAAGACGTGATGATGATGTTTACATACTGCACAGCCAATGACAGCTTTACGGCTGCTTTTTGTGAGAGAAGAACATGGTAATGGGGAGTTGCTGTCGCTTCAATCAAAAAGCCAATCAGATCCCAGGATACAGAACACAATTCCGTGATTAGTCATCTCCCACACCCATCAGCCAATATCATCCCGTGTACTATCTCACGTAGGTGCGACCCTTTGCATTTTCCAAGACGCAGATATCTACTCAGCACATACCGTACCGGTATCATATTTTATATGGTGCAATACTGTGAGTTACATGTTTAAATTTATGCTTTTTACTATTTTTTACTGTTTTATTTTTCTTTGGCTAGGAAATACTTTTTTTATCAATAAAATAATGAAAATACGGGAAATCTTAATATTTCCACATATCGTGGATTCCCGCGATAAACCCACAAAATCTGCGATATAAAATACATATGCTCGCCATAAAAACCCACGATGCACTGAATCCGTGGAAGGTGAACCGCGATATAGCGAGGGATTCCTGTAGTCACCTCCTATGACATGAATGGAATATAAAAGTGGAAAGAACTGATCATTTTCACCTTGCATATTTTTGTTATAATTTTTTTCCTTTGGGAAAAGATGACAATATGAATGGAAAAAATATTAAACAAACTCTAAATTGTCATTACCTTTTTATGTCACTATTAATCCCCTTTAAGAGGGTGAACACAGAAAGGTTGGAGCTGGGGAATTAAGGCTGGATGCCATTCCTGATGCCAGGGTTGGTTCGATTGTGGGTTTGATACTTCTGAGTCAAGAACTTTAACATCTGCAATACAGCGGTACCATAAATCAAACTACATATACTAAATAATATTCCAGTACTGTTAATGCAAAAATTATCTCAATCACATAAACTCTGTATTCTGAAGATATTATAAATGTACTGAACACAGTCTCTGGGTACAAGTGGATACTAAAAAAACTTAATCGAAGCAACAAAAAATCATACTGAAGGAAAGGACAAAGAGGTAAACATAAAAAATTTATAACTGTGACAATATACAAGTTAACAATTGTCTACCTTTGTAGGGTGCTTATAATATACTTTATATTACCTGTCTTACGTGTCTCCCTTAACCCCCATTCGAATGGGGTAGACTAAGCCTGGAGCTAGGGAAGGAAGGTACTGGACGACTATACATATTTATTATTTTTAAATCTACAAAAGGAAACCAACTGATATATAACTTTCTTATTATTTTTCAATCCACAACAGCAAACAAATTAACATACTGTGTTATTTTTCGTATTCTAAGCTACAGTATTTTGTAGAAAAATAGAAAAATACTCTACAGTAACTATAAGAACTTCTTCCTCAGTACCAAAAGTACTGTCAGTCATACTGATTATATGTGTCTATGTACACTGATAAACCACATCGATATCATATCACTGCAATTTCTAACATAGTATTACTATTCAGTATGTTAACATATTACTTCTGATTTTTAATTATAACGAATGCTCTAAGATTATTCATACTGACAAGGCAAGTCACCTAACTTAATCTAACCTAATCAATCTAATCAAACCTTACAATTTATGAGGTTATTTAGGTTCTGGGGTTACTTATCTTTACATGTTCCACATACCAATACTTGCTGCTTATGGAATTACGAATACTGAACTTACCAAAGTTCTGAGAGCTTACACTTCTGAAATTTCTCGTGCAGGTACTTGTCTCGCCACTTGCAATACGACTGGTTCAGAAGGTGCTCCCCGGATATGTGTGTGCCATCATAAACCTTCTCGCTGTAAGATAGTTCTTGAATTAGAACCAAATTACACAAACACAATATGGTATTTAAAAGAGGTAAAACTGGATATTTTTTACACATGTCTTATTATCCCTTCACATCCGACAAGTCACAATACAGTACTCCCCATCTCTGTTTCTCTCCATGTTTTCTTTGTGCACAGCCAGATGAGAGTAAATGTAGTTTCTTTGGCCCGTCCTGGTGTTACAATCATAATAAAAACTACTTTAACATGGTAATAATTATCAGAATTTAATTTTTTATACAAAACACATGTACCATAACCTGCAGAAGAGAGTAGAATGGTCACAAGTGTTACAAAACTAAAGTTGCAGAGCATCAGTATAGCAGGCCCATTCTTAAATATGCAAATAAAAGGGCCTCTATATATTGAACTTCCAATAAATTTTCTAGAGGAGGTCTATGAGTTCAATGCTTTGAGTTTTTCATGGTATTACATTGGTATAAACAGCTTATATTAAAAAGCAATTACATATAGCTCACAAGATTTTCTTGTGTACCTCTACTTGTAATATTAGGGTTAAAGCACATGTAGTTTGTGTGATGATATGTGATAATCTTACAAGTATGCATTTGTCTGTAATTTGTATACACTCAAAATAATAATGGGCATCGCTATTTATTCTTACGCCAAAACTTTTCATAAAATACTATCAATATAATGACAGGAAAAGAATAATCCAAAACCATATGTAAAGAGATCATAATATAGCAAACATTGATGCTTTACAGGTAAAACCTTGGGTGTGATATTCAGTATTTTTTTTTACTGTTCTCTTCACTTAGTAAAACAAAATATATCAATTCTTTTTTTATAAATTCAACACTATCACATACGGTATTCCACAATTTTATAAGCCATACTGAAGACTGCAGCTTAAAAATGTCTGAAGCAATCACAATAGTGTGGAAGTAGAGTATCTAATTTGACACTGAATTTAATGGATACAAGAAAGAGAGAATTATTGAGTATATATTCAACTAAAAATAAGAGTACTGTACCATATTACAAAATGTACCCAAGACTACAATTTGCTAACCTTAATCTCAGAGCATTATTAGAATTCATATAAATTCTACTGAATTGACATAATAACCAAAACAGTGTTAGTTTTAGATTCATAAAATCTGTTATTTGGTAAATATTATACCTAACACTGTAAAAAAAAAATAGGATATATTGTGCTGCTGTCTCCTCAATCAGTTTTCTTTTTTTTTTTTCAAATCAGGTCATTATGAATTCCAAGCTCAAACATCTTACAATTATAATATTTCGGATCTTGGAAAAAAAAAGTAACCCAAGGATGCTCTATGTTTATTCATTTTGATAAGGCAAGTCACCTACCCTAAGCTAACAATTTCCGGAATTACTAAACTATACATGGGGTTCTGGAGGTTACTGATCTCTACAAGACCCATTTTTCTTTTTCATTAAAATGTAAGTTTTCACAGTACATTGCTGCAAAAAAAAATATCCTAATATTAAAGAATCTCTTCAAGAATATTTAGTCTTGAATACCGACAGTAGCTACAGCAGATCATAAAGGGTGTATGACAAAAACAACAATGAAACATATACAGGGTGTCTCAAAAAAAAATTCCTCACATATGAGTACATTTTTAATATACCCTATGTATTTAATATGAAATGAAGGTAAACATGAATGTAACTTTACATGATGAGAGAGATAAAAAAAAATCAGGGATATCCTCATAATTCTCCAGAAGTAAAGTAATTTCTATGAAACTAAAACTACAAATGAATACCATTTTCTTTCTTGACAAGAAGGACGGCACTGCCCTCAACCAAGCATGGGGAAATAAATACTTCTCAATTGACAAGAAGTAAAAATTAATATTAGCAATTATTAACTTTCACGACATCCACGTGAGAAATGAAAAGACAAATATTTACTTTCACACCCTTTCATGTTGATAAACCATTGAAAAAATATCCTAAAACAACTAAAAATTTTCATCTCAAATCTTAACTAATGGCAAACTAACTATTCTAAACAAGCTAAACCTAACCTAATGATCATTTATTGAAATGTATTCCTAACTGCGGTGCAAGAATATACATTTAACATGGAAATGCAATCCACTGGGAAAAAAAATATTTAAATTACTTGAAGAATTATAATTTCAATTATCAACTCGTTTCTTAACTGGGGATGAACAAACTTAAGTAAGCTAACTGAAGCAAATTCAATCAATTCCATGAGAATGTTTACTTGACTGAGCCTGTGAAAATAAATTCTGGCAAATTCTGTCAAGTCCGGGATTTGCTCAAGCTATTTATTACACGAGTGCTTTCAAAGGGATATGGAAAATTATCCCTTAATGGCAATTATCCCTTTCGGACAATTGCCCCCAATCCTTAATCGAAAAGCAATCAATTTCCCCTTTATAACAATAACGTGAAATACTTAATATAATTATGAAATACTGAATGAAAAATTTTTCAAGGTGAACAACTTATTCATACTTGGTTAGGTTGTCATGTTAGGTTAGGGGGGGTACTTGTCCTTAGGGCAAAATGTCCTATCTCTGCCTTAAAGAACTAGGAAAAATGCTACTACTTACGGACAATATCTAGTTAGAAACCCAAAAACGGCATTCAGAAATGCTGGTATGGAGTTCTCCTCTTGTTGCATAATTTCAAGAAGTTTCTCATCGTGTCTGTTATCAAATTCACTCATTTTCAAGGTAATTTTGTTGTTTTTTTTTTTTTTTGCTGATTTTGTGTCACTCTCAATCCCCTTTTGAATGGGGGAGGGCACAGACAGGTTGGAGCTGGGGAACTCCGGTTCCAAGGAAATAATCCCAAGATATGGTCCTCAAACTTCCATCAAGATGATGAAGAATATGACACCCACTACGAGTAGTAAATAAAAATAAATTATTCAAAGAAAGGCTTAATTTTAAATTAAAATACTTCAGAATAATCTAATAAATAATTATATATGAAAAGGCCATTACTTAGTTAACAGAAGCATACTTTAATCAAACAATAAAAAATATATATTTGTTAATACTTGATAGTTGTTACCCATGGAAAGTTTGTTTGTAAACAAATAAATATAGAAATATGAAATAAATAGATAACGAGTCCGTAAACCAAATAAAGTTTGGTTTCAGGATAGGAAAAACTTGGGTATTATTGCATTAAAATAATAATAATAATAATAATAATAATAATAATAATAATAATAATAATAATAATAATAATAAGTAATAATAATAATAACAAAATAATAATAATAATAATAATAATAATAATAATAATAATAATTAATCACCCGTATCTCAAGTTCTCTCTAAATTCTAATAATGGATGCATCTGCCATGGTCGAATTGCCTACTTACGAATATGCTCCCCCTTGGCTACCACCAGCAGAGGTAATTATGTTACTGTGTGTAGAATACACCGTTTTATGTGTTGTGCCACAGTTAGTTCCCTTTTGATATGGGGAGGACACAGAGGTAATTCTACAACTTTCAAAGTTTCCTCTCCCAGGTAGGCATTTCAGCCTGTCAGTGGGATCAGTCTGACCCCTGATCCTTGAGGAAGTGTGGCTGGGGAATTAAGACTGAATTTCATTTCTATCATTGCACTGGTCTCAATCGCAGGTCTAGCAACTGCGGAGTTGAGCACGCTGGCCACTTAGCTATTGTGGTTCCCAAAGGTAATTGGGGTGGACAGACATGTTGGAGCTGGGGGATGAATGCAGGATGCCATTCCTAATACCCCATGGTGGGATCAACCCTGGGATACTCATTTCCCGAGCTGTGCACTTGGCTACTGAGCAACTGCAGTTTTCAGTCATGGAAAATATGTGGAGTTGCAGACTCTTGCTCGGCCCCGTTTCTTCTACTTTATGACACCAGAGGAACATGGTACCAAGCGGCCTCTGCCTCCTGTAGTTCATTCTCTCTTGATCTACATTTTCTTATATCTTACCTTGGGATGGGAGGTAAAATTACCACCTCCGTGTACTTCTGGTGTCATAAAATCAAGGAAACGGGGTGGAGAGAGTGTCTACAAATCCCCCTCTACTGTATTTTCCTCTTGCACAGTCGAAGTTTTGCTTGACTCTGCCATAATCTATTATGGGGGATTATTGCCTTTGTATTCAGCATAGATTTTAGATTTGTGAATAATTTCAGAAATATATTTGCATCTCACTTTATATCAATGTCTTCCTCATTTCATAATTGGCATGGAGACTGCATTAGTCACTTCCCAACTAGTGTGCTCTACCACTGAGCTAATGTAGCCCCATATTATGTTATATTCCATTGCAGTAACAGGGTGGCAACAACTTGAAAAAAGAAAGAGAGGCATCAGGGTATAATATCTTGCCATTTCTCTCTACCTTCCACCCATTTCGTGGCATCTGGCAAAAAAATACTGTAGCTATAGCCTATACTGTAGTGAAGAGGCTACAATGCTCAAGGTGAAAATCAACATACCAGTGTTTGAGCTTACCACAAGGCATTAGGAAGGGCATCCATCCTTAATTCCTCAGCTTCTACCTGTCTATGCTCACCTCCCATTTGAATGGAGATTAGTAGTGAGACCTATACTGTAACAAACAAAAAAATTGACAGAAGAACTAATATTAATGCAATTATAATGATTACCATTCTGTCAGGTCGAGGGTTTGTGGAAGGACATTTACTCAGGGTAACATTGCACTTGCCAAAAGCTAAAGTCCTTTGCAAGAAGGTACCGTCCTAGCCCTTTAGTAGAAAAGGAGTCCGTGATGGAAAACCAATCACCGTTTTGTGGTAATAATATTACCACTTTTCTCGTGCTTTTCAGAGAGCCCATCACCAGGATTATAATAATGACCTGCAGGACTTTATGGCACGCTCAGTTACTCTGGTACGCGACAAGGTTTCTGATGCCGTGAGTGGTTTCTTATTTATTTTGGATCCTACGAAGACCTACCCTTGACTTAATGACATAATACTTTAGTGTCTGAAGTATGTTTCCACCTTATGTCATTTTACCCTGCTGTTAAGGTATAATGGGGTAATGATAAAGTTACTTTTTCAGTTAGTGGTACTAATTTTTACCAGTTAATCTATAGATTTCCAAGAAAGTACTTATTAAAGCTAGACTGGAATGTTTGGATTGGATCTTAATATCTTTTCTTAGACTGTCTTGCAATCCTTTCTTATGTACTTATACTGTATCAAGCTAATATTGTATATAGTTAGAGCCAAAGTAACGTAATTTTATCATATAAATAAAAACTCAGGTTATACTGTATTTAGTGTTTTTGTCTTGGATTCTTAAAAATAAATTAAGATGTACTGTATAATTCTATCTAAGTCATTGTTAAAATTGGCAATAATTACTCTTCAGTTATTCACAAATAGTCTGAAAATGAATTACACTTCATTTATTTACATACTTCCTGGAAATTAATTACACTGCAGTTATCCACAAATAGTTATTTTGTCATTAAGTAAAATATTATATTTATAGCGCTGTGTTGCCTCATTATTTGCAAGATATAGTAGTACTGTATTTGACTTGTAATTAGTATATCATATTTGTCCTTTTTTGATGGACAATATTTGCAGCGCTAAGACCTTTTTTGGACCTTGTAAATATAAGCAACCGCTAGAACCCCAGGTAAAGTTGATTAACCCCATAAATTGCATAGGTAGGTCAGGTGACTTACCTTGTAAATATGAATAACCCTAGACCACCCTGGGGTTACTCAAGTTTACAAGCTCCCCATTTTTGTAATATATTTAAGAAGCTATTATTATTATTATTATTATAATTATTATTATTATTATTATTATTATTATTATTATTATTATTATTATTACTACCTCTGAGGGAGGGGGGCAAGAACATTTCCTCTGTGTTTCCTGTCTGTCATAAAAGTCGACTAAATGGGGTGGAGCAAGGGGCTTTGACTCAGCCTCTTGTATATAGACAGATAATTACATAAAGCCTTACCTTCACAGGTAAGTATCTGTATTAAGTAATATTCCCTTATAAGCAAAATTAACCTCATTATCAGGAATTCCAACTGATCTCTAATGACCAATACAGTACATAAATACTTGTAGAGTATAATCCCTGTTTAGCACGAGAACACCTTCCCTTCTGCTTTGTCTCAATACTTCATGCAGTGGCTGCAATTAAATTAGTATGTTAATATGTCTCATAACTTATGCTGTTTCTTCTTATACAGTAGTGCCCCCAACCCACGAACTTAATCCATTCCTAAAACCTGTTCTTGGATTGGTTTGTTCTTGGGTTGGATATATTTTTCCCATTGAAAAGCATGTAAATTCAATTAATCTGTTCCTAGTCACAATAAATAAGTTTAGTTTTTCTAGTGAGTATAAACATGAAATTTAATACAGGTTATATGTATATTATCTGTTAAAGGAAAATCACATTAATAATAGAAAGGACTTCTACTCTACTAATATACAACATGTACATATTCAGGTGTACAGTATACACAAGTTGATACCCAGTATAAAATAGCAAAGTCCAACGTTTAGAAGAAGTTGTCTCATTCTCCCACTAATAACAAATAGGGAAGAAACAAATAATATAGGTAAAACACAGTACTGTATTTAACTTTATGGATGATTGTTGCTGGCATACGTGGATGGTGGTGGAGGAGGAGCAGGACTAATTTTTGGAAAGAAAGTCCCATTATTTCCTTCTTCATTTCCACTGTTATGCATCTAGGGTGTTTGATGCCACTGTCACTAATGCTTTTAACTTTCTTAGGAGCCATAATAAGGGCTAGCTTATAGGCAAAACAATGGAAATTAAGCAAGAATGACAAACAGATCACGAATGAACTACGCAGCACAGGCACCAATGCAGAACTGAAAGCGGGCGAGCGGGAAACATGGTCGCCTGGTGGACACATTTGTGTTCGTGAGTTGGGGTCAAAATTTGTTCATGGGTTGGTTTGTTCGTGGGAACAGGTGTTCGTGGGTTGGGAACACTACTGTATGTTATTGCTGTATTTTTATTCATTTCATTAATATTTTCTCTATTTTCTTGGCTGAATCAATATTGCTGCATTCCTTATACCTCAAAGAGAACTTCTGACATATATGACTGAAAACAAGTCATTTATATACAGATACTCCCCTATTTACAATTGGCTTGGGTTCCAGAAGTCCATTCATAAGTAGAAGTGTTCATAAGTTGTACTTAGGTAAAAAAAAGTACTGTACAGTACATACATAAGCAGTACTAAACAGTACTTAGGGTAAAGACAATTAAGTAATATAGAAAACATACAGTATACAGTATTAATGAAAGTTAATACAGTAATAACAATGTAATAATACAGTACAGTACAGTAAACATACATTAATGCATGGGTAGATGATTGGTAAGCTTTTGTTCGTATCTGTGAATGTTAATAACTCGTTTGTTCATAAGTAGGGGAGCATATATATATATATATATATATATATATATATATATATATATATATATATATATATATATATATATATATATATATATATATATATATATATATATATATATATATATATATATATATA
>JAXCGZ010001417.1:2500-16917 GCA_037179515.1 Halocaridina rubra
ATATATATATATATATATATATATATATATATATATATATGCATATATATATATATATACATATATATATACATATACATATACATATACATATACATATACATATACATATACATATACATATACATATACATATACATATATATATATATATATATATATATATATATATATATATATATATATATATATATATATATATATATATATATATATATATATATATATATATATAAATATATATATATATATATATATATATATATATATATATATATATATATATATATATATATATATATATATATATATATATATATATATATATATATATATATATATATATATATATATATATATATATATATATATATATATATATATATATATATATATATATATATATATATATATATATATATATATATATATATATATATATATATATATATATATATATATATATATATATATATATATATATATATATATATATATATATATATATATATATATATATATATATATATATATATATATATATATATATATATATATATATATATATATATATATATATATATATATATATATATATATATATATATATATATATATATATATATATATATATATATATATATATATATATATATATATATATATATATATATATATATATATATATATATATATATATATATATATATATATATATATATATATATATATATATATATATATATATATATATATATATATATATATATATATATATATATATATATATATATATATATATATATATATATATATATATATATATATATATATATATATATATATATATATATATATATATATATATATATATATATATATATATATATATATATATATATATATATATATATATATATATATATATATACATATATATATATATATATATATATATATATATATATATATATATATATATATATATATATATATATATATATATATATATATATATATATATATATATATATATATATATATATATATATATATATATATATATATATATATATATATATATATATATATATATATATATATATATATATATATATATATATATATATATATATATATATATATATATATATATATATATATATATATATATATATATATATATATATATATATATATATATATATATATATATATATATATATATATATATATATATATATATATATATATATATATATATATATATATATATATATATATATATATATATATATATATATATATATATATATATATATATATATATATATATATATATATATATATATATATATATATATATATATATATATATATATATATATATATATATATATATATATATATATATATATATATATATATATATATATATATATATATATATATATATATATATATATATATATATATATATATATATATATATATATATATATATATATATATATATATATATATATATATATATATATATATATATATATATATATATATATATATATATATATATATATATATATATATATATATATATATATATATATATATATATATATATATATATATATATATATATATATATATATATATATATATATATATATATATATATATATATATATATATATATATATATATATATATATATATATATATATATATATATATATATATATATATATATATATATATATATATATATATATATATATATATATATATATATATATATATATATATATATATATATATATATATATATATATATATATATATATATATATATATATATATATATATATATATATATATATATATATATATATATATATATATATATATATATATATATATATATATATATATATATATATATATATATATATATATATATATATATATATATATATATATATATATATATATATATATATATATATATATATATATATATATATATATATATATATATATATATATATATATATATATATATATATATATATATATATATATATATATATATATATATATATATATATATATATATATATATATATATATATATATATATATATATATATATATATATATATATATATATATATATATATATATATATATATATATATATATATATATATATATATATATATATATATATATATATATATATATATATATATATATATATATATATATATATATATATATATATATATATATATATATATATATATATATATATATATATATATATATATATATATATATATATATATATATATATATATATATATATATATATATATATATATATATATATATATATATATATATATATATATATATATATATATATATATATATATATATATATATATATATATATATATATATATATATATATATATATATATATATATATATATATATATATATATATATATATATATATATATATATATATATATATATATATATATATATATATATATATATATATATATATATATATATATATATATATATATATATATATATATATATATATATATATATATATATATATATATATATATATATATATATATATATATATATATATATATATATATATATATATATATATATATATATATATATATATATATATATATATATATATATATATATATATATATATACATATATATATATATATATATATATATATATATATATATATATATATATATATATATATATATATATATATATATATATATATATATATATATATATATATATATATATATATATATATATATATATATATATATATATATATATATATATATATATATATATATATATATATATATATATATATATATATATATATATATATATATATATATATATATATATATATATATATATATATATATATATATATATATATATATATATATATATATATATATATATATATATATATATATATATATATATATATATATATATATATATATATATATATATATATATATATATATATATATATATATATATATATATATATATATATATATATATATATATATATATATATATATATATATATATATATATATATATATATATATATATATATATATATATATATATATATATATATATATATATATATATATATATATATATATATATATATATATATATATATATATATATATATATATATATATATATATATATATATATATATATATATATATATATATATATATATATATATATATATATATATATATATATATATATATATATATATATATATATATATATATATATATATATATATATATATATATATATATATATATATATATATATATATATATATATATATATATATATATATATATATATATATATATATATATATATATATATATATATATATATATATATATATATATATATATATATATATATATATATATATATATATATATATATATATATATATATATATATATATATATATATATATATATATATATATATATATATATATATATATATATATATATATATATATATATATATATATATATATATATATATATATATATATATATATATATATATATATATATATATATATATATATATATATATATATATATATATATATATATATATATATATATATATATATATATATATATATATATATATATATATATATATATATATATATATATATATATATATATATATATATATATATATATATATATATATATATATATATATATATATATATATATATATATATATATATATATATATATATATATATATATATATATATATATATATATATATATATATATATATATATATATATATATATATATATATATATATATATATATATATATATATATATATATATATATATATATATATATATATATATATATATATATATATATATATATATATATATATATATATATATATATATATATATATATATATATATATATATATATATATATATATATATATATATATATATATATATATATATATATATATATATATATATATATATATATATATATATATATATATATATATATATATATATATATATATATATATATATATATATATATATATATATATATATATATATATATATATATATATATATATATATATATATATATATATATATATATATATATATATATATATATATATATATATATATCTCACAGTACCTGTGAGATGAGGCCGCTAGGCGAGTGTTATGCTGCCTCGGCAGTGGAGGAGAAATGCAACTCGCCAACTCATCAAACTAGCAATGGAAGTAGTAGCGATAGAAAAGAGAAAAGGAAGATACCTTACGGCGAAGAGAGAGAGAAATTCAGATTAGAAGTAAGAGAAGGATCAATATTGGGTCTGACTGCCTTAAATTCAACCATATCAAGGCGATAAGTATAAGAAGAAGCTCCCCAGATTTGTGAGCAGTTTTCTAAGCAGGGACGGATAAGACTTTTGTAAATTTTAAGTAACTGTAAAGAGGAAAAGTAATGACGAAAACGAAATAAAAACCCCCAATTTTTGGATGAATATTTAGAAATTTGGATTATGTGATTCTTCCAAGACAAATTAGATGCTATATGGATTCCTAATATGTTGATAGAATTAAGAGGGTAAATTTAGTTAGTTTCGAAGACAATAGTGTTATCAGAATGAAAAGAAGATAAAGAGATAGCCAGAAACTGTGTCTTGTAGGTAACTAAATTTTGAGCGCCCCACTCAGATGCTCTCTGCATATCAGAGTTGAGAGTAGAAGAAAGAGTGATACGAGCCTAAGTACGTGTAGCAGATGAAGGTTGTGAAGAAAAGGCAGAGGAAAAGTGAAGGGTAGAGTCATCAGCAATGGCCTAAAGAATAGAGGAAGATGGGGATTGTAGCAGATCATTGATGAAAAGAAGGAACAGAGTAGTTGAAAGAACAGAGCATTGTGGAACACCACTGGAAACAGAGAAAGGGCTTGATGTCACGCCATCAACAACTACATATATAAAACGGTCAGTAAGAAACTGGAAATCAGAGAACAGAAAGGAGGGATAAAGCCATAGGAAGTGAGTTTGGCCAACAGAGACTTGTGCCAGCCAGACTCTATCAAAAGCCTTAGAGATATCAAGGGCGACGACAAAGGATTCCCCATAGTTCCTCAGAGAAGATGACCATGCATGAGTAAGATAGGACAGGAGATCACCAGTGGATCTTGCCTTGCGGAAGCCGAACTGGTGATCGGAGATATGTGAGTTAGATTCAAGGTGTTTCAAGGAGTATTGAGTAAAGTTTCGAAAACTTTAGCAATAGAGGAGATCAGGGCAATAGGTGGGTAGTTTGAAGGAATAGAGCGGTCATCCTTCTTAGGAAAAGGTTGAACTAGAGCATGCTTCCAAGATGAAGGATAGGTACTGGTTGACAGAATGAGGCGAAGAAGACGGCAAAACATGGGTGCCAGTCATCTGCAAACTCCTTAAAAAACTTTGCAGGAATACCATTGGGACCAGATGCCTTGTTCGTCTTTAGCGAGAAAAGAACCTTTTGAAATTTGCGTGAAGAATGGATAAAGGAGGGCATAGGGTTAAAAAGGGGTAAAGACTGAAGGACTGGCTCCATGGAATAGTTTATAGCATAGTTGGCAGAAAATTGAGAGCCAAAGAGAGTGGCTTTGTCAGTGGGAGAGCAAACTATAGAACCATCAGAATGAATGAGTGGGGGAAAGCTTGAGTTACAAAAGTTATTGGGGAGGTTTTTGGCTAAGGGCCAGAAGCATTTATCAGTGGGAGAGGAGTTAAGGTCTTCAACTTTCGTTCTTATGAAGGAAGCCTTAGACCTTCAAATCTGAGCAATACAGCTATTCCTAGCTATAATAAAAGCAGAACAAGCTAAATCAGAAAGAGAGGCTTTGAAAGATTGTTATGCCCGATTCCTGGCCTGGATAACCATGGAGCAGGCAAGGTCACACCAAGGATAAGGGGGAGAGAAAGTCTTTCTTCGAATATCCATTTTAGTGCCTTGATCCTTTGCTATCTTCCCACCCACATGGCAAAGTTCTCTACATTGGAGACTTCAATGTACACCACAATGAGTGGCTTCATTCTTCTCTCACTGATGTGGGATTAAGCGAGGCCCTTGCTTTTGCTATTACTCATTATCTGGAGCAAATTATCAAACATCTTGATTATGTTCCTGAATGTTACGAACATGCAGCAAACACTCTTGACCTATTTCTTACTTCTATCCCTTCAAACTACTCTTTTTCTGTACTTTCCCTCTTGGTAAATCTGACCACTCTATGATCTCAATCTCCTTCATTTTCACTCCCCCTCCACCAAGCCCTCCTACTTAGTGCCGCCTTTGGCATTTTGAGCATACCCAACATGATAATTTGTGTAACTTTCTCTTTTACTTACCTTGGAATGACTACTGCTTTCGGTTCCACAACCCTGATCAGTTAGCTTCAAACGTTGCCGAGATCATGACAGCGGGAATGGAAGAATAAATCCCCTCTTCTACAAAAACTTTCTCTCCCCCTAAACCTTGGTTTGAAAATGACTGCTCCATGGCTACTCAGGCCAGGAATCATGCACAAGATCTTACCAAGCCTCTCCTTCCGATTTAATTCGCTCTGCTTTTATTGTAGCTAGGAATCGCTGTACTGCTCAGAGTTAAAGGTCTAAGGCTTCCTTTATAAGAGGGGAAGTTGATGATCTTAACTCCTCTCCAACTGAAAAATCCTGCTGGTCCTTATGCCAAAAACCTCTCAAAAAATCTTTTGTATCTCAAGTTTTCCCCCTCTCTTTCGTTCTGGTGGTTCTATATCTTGCTCTCCCACTGACAAAGCCACTCTCTTTGGCTCTCATTTTTTTGCCAACTCTTTCATAAAAGATTTCAGCGCACCTGTTCCTCAATCTTTACGCCTCTCTAATCCTATGCCCTCCCTAATCCTTTCTTCACACAAAGTTCATAAGGTTCTTCGTTCGCTAAAGACGAACAAGACATCTGGTCCAAATGGTATCCATGTAAGAATCTTTAAGGAGTTTGCAGATGACTGGTTCCCGTGCTTTGCCGTCTGTTTCACTTCATTCTGTCAACCAGCATGTATCCTTCATTGTGGAAGCATACTCTAATTCAACCTGTTGCTATGTAGGGTGACCAATCTATTCGTTCAAACTACCGACCTATTGCCCTAACCTCCTATATTGCTAGAGTTTTCGAAACTTTGCTCAATGTTAACTTCTGAAATGGCTTGATCACCGGTACGGCTTTTGCACGGCAGGTTCCACTGGTGATTTCCTGTCCTATCATACTCATGTATGGTCATCTTCTCTGAGAAACTATGGGAAATTCTTCATCGTCCTCCTTGATATCTCAAGACTATTGACAAAGTCTGGTGCAAGGCTCTGCTGGCCAAACTCCCTGCCTATGGCTTTACCTGTTCTTTCTGTTCTCTGATTTACAGTTTACTTACTGATCATTTTATATCTGTAGTTGTCGATGGTCCAACATCTAGCTCTTTCTCTGTTACCTGTGGTGTTCCACAGGGCTTTGTTCTCTCACATAGTCTGTTCCTTCTCTTCATCAATAATCTTCTATAGTCCCCATCTTCCTCTCTTCTCCATACCTTTGCTGATGATTCTACCTTGCACTTTTACTCTGCTTTGTCTTCACAACCTTCATCTGCTACTCGTAATCAGTCTTGTATCACTCTTCTACTCTCGACTCTGATTTGCAGAGAGTATCTGAGTTGGGCACTCAAAATTTAGTTAATTCCAATGCCTCCAAGACACAGCTTCTGGATAGCTCTTTATTTGGTTCTCCTCCTGATAACCCTATTGTCTTCGAAACTAATCGAAATTTACCCAATTAAATCTATCAACACATTAGGAATCCATACGGCCTCTAAATTGTCTTGAAGGAATTACAAAATCCAAATTTCTAAATTTTTATACAAAATACATGGGGTTCTGTTTCCTCTTTACAGTTACTTAAAATTCATAGAGGTCTTTTCCATCCTGGCTTAGAATACTGCTCACTCATCTGGGGTGCTTCTTCTTGTATTTTCTAATTGATAGAGTTGAATCTAAGGCAGCCAGGCACAATACTGATCCTTCTGTTACATCTAATCTTGATTCTCTCTCATTTTGCCGTAAGGTATCTTGCCTTTCTTTTTTCTATCGCTACTACTTCCATCGCTGGTCTGATGAGTTGGCGAAATGTATACCTCCTCCACTGCCAAGACTGCATAACACTCGCTAAGCAGCCTCATCATACAGGTACTGTGTGGAGATTTGTAGCTCACGGATTAGTCGGTGCTGCGACTGCTTCTTTCTTTCTACCTCCAGACCCAGGAACTCTCTTCCTCCTTCTGTCTCTCCTAATTCTTATGACCTATCATCCTTTAAAAAATAGATCTATTTTCATCTCAGGGCCTAGTCCTCCTTATCCCTTGGTCCTCTGTACCTTGACTGTTTTTTTCTGTCTGTCGAATTCCTTTGTGTGACATTACCTCATCTCTAACTTGTCCTTAACTTTTTCTTTCCTTTCGTCTAGGTATTTTCTCGTGCCCGGGCCTTTATTGATGAGGGCAGTTTTTGCCTGTCTCGGTATCATTAGAAAAAAAAAATAAAAAAATAAAAATATATATATATATATATATATATATATATATATATATATATATATATATATATATATATATATATGTATATATATGTATATATATATATATATATATATATATATATATATATATATATATATATATATATATATATATATATATATATATATATATATATATATATATATATATATATATATATATATATATATATATATATATATATATATATATATATATATATATATATATATATATATATATATATATATATATATATATATATATATATATATATATATATATATATATATATATATATATATATATATATATATATATATATATATATATATATATATATATATATATATATATATATATATATATATATATATATATATATATATATATATATATATATATATATATATATACATATATATATATATATATATATATATATATATATATATATATATATATATATATATATATATATATATATATATATATATATATATATATATATATATATATATATATATATATATATATATATATATATATATATATATATATATATATGTATATATATATATATATATATATATATATATATATATATATATATATATATATAATATATATATATATATATATATATATATATATATATATATATATATATATATATATATATATATATATATATATATATATATATATATATATATATATATATATATATATATATATATATATATATATATATATATATATATATATATATATATATATATGTATATATATATATATATATATATATATATATATATATATATATATATATATATATATATATATATATATATATATATATATATATATATATATATATATATATATATATATATATATATATATATATATATATATATATATATATATATATATATATATATATATATATATATATATATATATATATATATATATATATATATATATATATATATATATATATATATATATATATATATATATATATATATATATATATATATATATATATATATATATATATATATATATATATATATATATATATATATATATATATATATATATATATATATATATATATATATATATATATATATATATATATATATATATATATATATATATATATATATATATATATATATATATATATATATATATATATATATATATATATATATATATATATATATATATATATATATATATATATATATATATATATATATATATATATATATATATATATATATATATATATATATATATATATGGTTTCATTTTCGCATTTAATTCAACTCCCAATCTCATTCGGGACCACAAATAACCAAATAAGCACATTTCATATTTGAAAACATGAATCATTTTTATATGCTTACGTAGACTTCATTTTGATAGGTGATTAGTTCAATTTGGTTGGAAAAGTTGATTTCCCACCAGAATGTTCTCATCAGAAAAAATTTACCTTTGTAACCTTTCATGTGTAGATACTGATATTTTTCCCGAAGTGATTATTTGACTCTGGACATAATGTTCGAATATTCACGTAATGACATCATAAGGGAATTGGGAAAATTCAGAAAAGACACTCTGGACAAAACAAGTCAACCATTGCTTTCTAAGGCAGTGGAACTCTTTCCACGACACAGCGGTAAACGCATCATGAAAAAGTAAGCAAAAAAGGATATAATTACAAATATAATGACTATTAGTGTAAGTGTCTTGAATATCTCAATAAATGGTGAACTTGACAAGCTCTTTCAGTCTCAAACTTTAGTTGTAAAATCAATAGAGTTTGAAAAAAATACGCGACCTAGGAAACCTGCATCGAATGATAGAAAGTCTTGCATATAATGTGAGAATTTTGGAAGCAGATTCTGAAGAGGTGAAAACCTTACAACACAAGGTGGGATTGCTAGAATCAGACAATGAACTACTTAAAAGAGATAGTTCTAGGTTGAAACTGCTATTAGAAACATCTTCACCTCTCAATTCAGTGCTGTCACCTAACAACGATGACGTCCCTTCTATCAACAACCCTCAGGATTTGCAAACTAGGTTTTCTGTCTCTACTCACAATTCCTTCAGTGTATTGAAAGACGAATGTGACAGTGGTAGTGAAGAAGAGGTAGACCCAGATAAGAGTAATAGTCAACAAAACAACCTGAAAACACCAACTAGTACAAATAATCAACTCAGTAACAGGTTACAAAATAGTGAAGAAACAACAGCATCCTTTCCCACTTCTTCTAACAAGACAACAACAGGCACTAACCAAAACAAGATTCTTTCCAGCACAAATAACCAACCTGGTAAAGGGTTACAAAACAGTGAAGAAGATATAGAGCTTCTCTCCACTACTGCTAACAACACAACAACTATCACTATCCAGGACAACCAAATTACACCATCCAGCACAAATAACCAACCCAGCAATAGGCTGCAAAATAGTGAAGAAAATAGAAGAGATGAGATAGAGGCAATCTCTAATCTATACATTCCATCAAAGTATCCTCTCCCCAACAGCCACAGTTACCCAATAATGCAAGTGCAAGGGTTACAGCTCAAATATATATTCGCATTCCTGGCAACCCCTTTGAGAGAGAGATACATAATATATTGACAAATCAAGGCATTCCCTCTGAAGAAGTCTTGATTAAGGAGCTTTCATGCAAACCTAATTGGCTCTGCTTTCCAATAACGATATCGATAGGATTTGAATACGTGGGTTACAAAGTAAATCAATGGCCTACAGGCACAATTGTCCAGCCATTTCGCAAAGGCAAACAATGGACATAACCTGGGTTATCTACAAAATATCCCAAACTACTGTCATACCAGAATAAACAGCAAAGAGCTTATGAAACGATCCCCTATCCGCGAGACTACAGAAAGAGACACAATAGAAACCTCTCGTATCGCCGTCCACGCACAAGAGACTTCTCCTGGAGAGATGGCTCTTACAACCCTAGACACTCACCTAGGCATACAAAGTCTGGGAAGGCCCGATCATATCATGGCCCATATTCAAATCAGCATTACCCATCTAACGGCAGGTACAGACACCGGGATCCATGGGCTAACCCCAGAACAAACTATGATGATGAATTCTTAGCAGAATCACACAGTCGAAACAAATCATAGACAAATCCAAAAACAAACTACAACTATGACTATGGATACCACCCAGATGAAACATGGTAAGAATGTAACATTAGTACATGTGAACGCTCATCCCTTCTCGTTCATTTTGAGGAAATAATAATGCTAACATAAAACAACAACATAGATATCCTCTGTGTAAGTGAAAAATGGCTTCCTCCTACAACTGAAAATAAATAAGTGAATATCCCAGAGTTTAAAATATTTCGCAATGACCATGGCCGAGGGGGTTGGGTCTATATTTATGTTATAAATTTTCTTAGTGCAACAGAAATAACCACAGGTCTAGAAAAAACTGAAGAGCTAGAAGATTTATGGATCAGTGTGCAGTATCAAAAACTTCCATCTTTTATGTAGGGTGTGTTTACAGTCACCCTAAAGCACTTTCCAGTTCATTCAGTCATCTACTGGAAACATTCAGAAATATCTGTGTTCGCCATAAACCCGTATGCATACTTGGTGATTTTAATGCTGACTTGCTCTCAGCAGATAACAAAATGAAAAGGGTGATCAACACTGTGAAGTTAACACAAATAGTGAAAAAATCAAAGTTATGAATAGTATCTATAATAATATAGATATGAACAAAAATTCTCTGGTTGTATTATTAGACTTATCAAAAGCCTTCGACAGTGTAAACCATGAATTTTTTATAAGTAAATGTACTAATTTAAATATTGATCCAAGCTAGTTTAGAGAGTATCTATCTAATCGCAAACAGTTTATCCGTCTTAACAACATTATCTCTATGCCAAAATATGCATCATTAGGTGTTCCACAGAGATCAGTACTTGGTTCTATCCTCATCTCTATTTACTTAAATTATCTATCTTCCTTCATCTCTGACTGTCTAGTCGTACAATATGCAGATGACACTCAACTACTCCTTAGTGGTGATATTAATAATCCCCAGAGCTAACCTTAAGAGCAGAAAACACTCTGTCAAAAATTAAAACCTATTTTTAAGAAATTGGGCTGTTAATTAATGAAAGTAAAACACAATGCATGTTTATTGTTTCAAGGGTACATATAGCATAAATTCCAGAAACCACAACAATTAATTTTTGTGGCAATATAATTACACCTAACAAAACAGTCAAAAACCTAGGAAGTCACTTTGATAGCTGCATATTGCTTGATTCCCATATAGATAAAGTATGCAAAAAGATTACACGAACATTAATGTACTTATCACGTATAAAGGACAACTTTGAGACTACCACTCGAATAACTGTTGTTGAATCTCTAGCCCTAAGTCACATTAATTACTGCACAACCGTTTGGGGAGCTACCACTAAGACTCAGATAAACAGAATACATAAGCTTATTAATTTTGCAGATCGAGTTGCCCTTCGAGGAATAAGAAAATATGACCACATCACACCAGCTCTCAATAAACTTGGGTGGCTGCAGGCAGAAAATAAGGTTGCCTATGCTATTGATGTTTTTGTATACAAAATTTTAGAGCATCATTATCCTAGCTGGCTATTTGATTTAAAAACAGTCAGGGATATAATGGGAACCAACACAAGACAAAACAGTGAACTCTTTATTCAGAGAACAAACACAGAAGCCGGTTCAAATATGATCACTATTAAAGGATCAACACTGGAACAATATTCCAGAGCATCTTAAGAATGCATTCTCCTTCGCAGCTATCAAAGGCAAACTATATAGTTTTCTTTTGGACAAATAGTTGCTGCTCACACATAAACTACACTTAATGATTAAATGGAATTTCCCTTAACACTAACCTCTCTACATGTAAACTAATATCGACTTCTCTGTTCTCTAAGTTAAGAACTAATTATTCTCATTGTAAGGAAAACAAATATGGTGATGATGCCAATAATAACGATACTGTATCGAGTATTCTTGTTACTACTTTATCATTAACATTATTGTTAACATTTTTATTACAACATTATTATTTTATAGGAAAGCTACATTTAATTTAACTGTATGTATTACCCTCTTATTTATTATTCAATTATTCGTCTATTTTATAAGTTAACTTTAATTATAGAAGAAAAACCATGTAAAACAATAGAAACAAATGCTTGTTTGTTTGTTTGCTTGTTTGTTTTTACATATAAATTTCACATTTACCCTAAAAAAACACCTAGAATCTAAAAATCTTTACTGATACTGACTTAGAGTAGTCGATAACTTATTTTGGCCTTCTTTATTCTCTGTTTGCGGTCTCCTTAGTTTACACTAAGTTGACTCATGACAGGTTCTATGGACATATATATGACGGGCCAGTACAGGTCGATGTGAAATCTTCCATCAGTTATGTTAATTTTCCAATGCCTACACATACATCGAATATCCTTTTAACCTTCTGTGGTGTAGTTGGTAAAGCCTTTACTTATAATTATAAGTCCTAGGTTCAAGTCCGAGTCGGGGCAAAAAT
>JAXCGZ010001418.1:0-2500 GCA_037179515.1 Halocaridina rubra
AAACAAACAGCTAAATGACAACCTAAAGGAATTAGATGTTAGTTCACTGCTATCTTCTGAGAGAGACGAGATTGCTGCTTGGAATGTTCAGATTAAGGAAAACATTGAACAGTTCAGAAAAGAGTTCCAGGAGCTGAATGTGGAAAATGATGCCATGAAAACGTCCTTTGCTGATGCACTAAAGGGGAATGTGGCAGTAAAAGAGGCTGTAAAGGTGGTGGCACTGGAAAACATACAAACAGTTGATTATAAAGAGACAGTAATCGAAAAAATGAAAGACGTTGTGATGGAAAGGGCAAACCCACTCATCAGACAGGCACTTGATAAGGAGAAGACAGTGGTAATCTCAGGCATAAGTGAATCCCAGGAGCCAACATGGCAGGGGAGACTTGAAGAAAATAAAGCTAACGTTGTAGACCTGATAAGAAAGCTTGGAGTAGTATGTGGTCCTGAGGATATTGTAAACATACACCAACTAGGTAAATATTCGAGGGAAGGAAAGCCGAGACCAACAAAAGTAACCTTTGAGAGAGGGGAGACATGTAGGGAAATATTGTTGAGAAAAAAAAGTCTAAAAGACCTTCAAGAATGCAAAGAAGTGTTCATTAGACGATACAGAACACAGGGAGAGATGGGAAAGATCAAAAACTTGTTGCAAGAGGCAAGAAGGTTAAATGATGAAAGAAATGAGGAAGAGAAGAAAAATTTTCGTTACGGAATACTTCCAGACAAAGGGGAGATAAAGAAGATAATGACAGAAGATCAGGGGATGGGGCCTCATTAAGATTGTTATACACAAATGCTGATGGATTAGCTGGTAAGGCAGTAGAATTAAAAGATAGGATTCACAACAGTAAGGCAGATATAGTAGCAATTACAGAGACTAAGTTGAGTGAGGACATAAACAGTGTCACAGTTTTTCCTAAGGGCTTCAGAATACTAAGGGTCGAAAGATCTGAGAGGACTGGTGGAGGGATAGCACTGCTCATAAGTGAGAGGATTCAAGTTGAAGAGATAAACTTGGCTATAGAAAGTGAGTTCAGGGAATTTCTTGTTGCTCGCATAAATACTGGGTCAGAGAGCATTATAATAACTGTTGTATACAACCCACCAAGGAACCAAAATAGGCTTGAAATTTATGAGGAAAGTCATATAGGTACGATTGAAGTCATAAACTCAGTTGTTAACATGGCGCGGGAGAAAAAATGTAGGATTTTGATTATGGGAGACTTTAATCATAAAGAGATAGATTGGATAAATCTTGACCCACACAGTGGTGAGGACTCCTTTGGGGCAAGATTCCTAGATTGCGTACAAGGGAATTTCCTACACCAACATGTAATGGAACCAACAAGAGCCAGGGGTGGGGATGAGCCATCACTACTTGATCTGGTGTTCACAGATAATGTGTTGGATATTGAAAATATTGAGTATGAACCACCAATTGGAAAGAGTGACCACTGTGTGTTGTTGATGGAGTATATCATTGAAGACATTCTTCCTGAGAGTAGAGGCACTGAGGACATGAGGAGGAACTATCAGAAAGGAGATTACATCAAAATGAATGAGCTTTTTGCAGTTATTGACTGGAGAACCTTATTTTACAACAAATCTGTACAAGAAATGTATGACATCTTTTGTGAGAAATATGGGAAGATAGTAGATTGCTGCATACCTGTCACCAAAGTAGGTGTAATTCATGCCAGAGAGAAATGGTTCGATAATGGGTGTAAAAGAGCTAAGGAGTGGAGAGACAAATGCTGGAAAAGGTATAGGAGGAGAAAAAACATAAATGCCTGGCAAACCTACAAAAGAGCAAGAAATGACTACCTAAGTAAAAGGAGAGAGGCAGAGAAAGATTATGAGAGGGACATCACCAGGAAGGCTAAAGAAAATCCCAAGCTTTTCCACAGCTTTATCAGAGGAAAACTGAAGGTAAAAGAACAGGTTTTAAGGCTAAAGAGAGCGGATGGAAGCATCACTGAGACGGACGAAGAGATCTGCAAAGAATTGAACAAGGAGTTTCAGTCAGTATTTACAGTAGAAAATACCCCACCCCCTCAGATTGCAGTGATAGAAGCTCAAGGGCCGGTATTAGAGAACATCAACCTTACAGCCACAGAGGTATGCAAGGCGCTGATGGATTTAGATGTTCATAAAGCTACAGGTCCTGATGACATATCCCCTCATGTGCTTAAAAAATGCGCAAACACAATATCAGTGGCACTAAGTATCATATTTAAGGAGTCATTGGAGTCAGGGGAGATTCCAAGATGCTGGAAACAAGCAAATGTGATACCTATCTTCAAAAAGGGAAGGAGGGATACGGCTCTGAACTATAGACCAGTTTCCTTGACCAGCATAGTTTGCAAACTTATGGAGAAACTACTAAGGAAACATATCTCTCTTCACTTGGAATCCTTCAACTTTTTGTCAGTGAGGCAACATGGCTTCAGAGAAGGAAGATCAACAGTAACAAACTTATTAGAATTTTATGATG
>JAXCGZ010001418.1:10000-16882 GCA_037179515.1 Halocaridina rubra
AACGCTAAAGTGCAAGAGAGACAGGACGATGACATCTAACAGGACGATGATAAGTTTTATGAAGAGGAAAAAGCAAGGTCAATTAAGATAACCTTTTTTAGGAAGAATACTTGCATGAGTGTTCTGAATAAACCAATAAACTAAAAGACTGGTAAGAACAAAGGCCAGTCTTCATTTGACTGTTGTTTTAGATTCTCCATCCACGGATGGGTGGAACGGGTCATGGAGGACCCATCGGGCGGTCGCCAACCGGCACAGGCCCCAGCTCCCCCCACTATGGTGACCAGCCACAGCAGTAACCTCCCCAGTAAACAGCTTAAACTCTCTTGCCTGGGTGAGGCGCGATCCGTCGTTCTCGCGAATGCAAGGCCAGCGCGGTACTACTGTACTAGCCAGGAGGCTTTACTTCATATGACCCGATAAACGAAAGACCGCTAGAATGGATATGAACACTGACGACAGGGACCATGATGCTAAGTGGGAAAAAATTATAAAAAACAAATATTTCCTGGTTCGTACAAAAAGAAAATAATGATTAAGAAATGATGTAGGACACCAAAGAATATCAGGGTTACTCTTCCCATATTATATAATGATATATGGAGTTCTGTTGCTGCCCCCATGGCTAGAGTGGTAAGGCTCGTGACTTAGACTCGTGAGGTCATGGGTTCGCGGCCCGCCACTGTCTGAGCTTAGAAAGGGCATTCACTCTGGGAAACGGTCGCACCTGCCAAAACCAAAGTCCTTCGCAAGAAGGCACAGTCCTAGCCCTTAATAGAAAAGGGAGTCCGTAACGAAAAAACGATCACATATGGAGCTCTGTTGCCTATTCCAGACGTTATGCAGTAATATAGAGCTAGGCAATTAAGAGAATTAATGGACTATTAGCTTTGCCCCTTAGTGAAAAGTTCACATGAAAAAAATGAATATTGCTAAAAAAAAAAAAAAAGTGATTTCAAAGAGTTTATTGTAGCTTATGCAGATGTTGCTCCAGAAAACATAATAATAGTTGCAATCCATAACTCCTCAAGGAATTACAATGGAGTTCTGGCGTTGTCCTTTTGGCACTAAGCTGTTTGGGCTAGATTAGGTTAGGCTTGCTTAGCTTAGCTTAGTGCCAATAGGGCAACGCTAAAACTGTTTAGTACCAAAGGAGCGGCGTCAAAAAGCACCCAAGCCATGACTGAAGCTGTGAACTTTACACATGAGAGAAAATCCAGATAGTTTAATCATGAGAGATTGTAATTACAGAGAATTAGACTGAGGGTTTCTTGATCCACGCCGTAAAGACTTTTCACAAGGGTATTTTGTATACCAACATTCCCCGGAACCACCAAAGACTAAAAGGGGAGATTCACCATCATGACTTGAACCATCCAAGGAGAATGGCCAAAGCAATACATGCAGTGTCAGACTGAAGAATATATGTTAGTGGAATTCCTCAAGTATAGGCCTTAGGCCTATTTTTATTTCTCATATGTGTGAAAATAGTTAGCTAAAGATCATAAAATTCAAGGTTTTAAGGTTGCTAATGATGCAAATATGTAAAAGGTGTAAAAGAGTAAGATCTTGTTAAGAGAAAAATCAGAAAGACTTTAACACTCTTTAGGAATGGTTAAGTAAGTGACTGATGTAATTCAATCCTACAAAGTGTAAATAAAAGAGAAGAGACAAAGTTATAATAATACTCACCATTGAAGAAACATTAGCATAAGAATTACATTCAAGACTCAGAGATTGAAAGAAATATAAAGGCCATTGGATTAGCAGATCTACCTCGAGAAATACAAATTATATAATAACAGCATTTTATGTTTATTTGGCAAATATATACATGCAAAAGGAATTTTATGTAGTATATTTGAATTATGTGAAACTTGAATTCCTGGAACATGCACTTAATAACTTCCTAAGAAAAATGTTAGAGAGCTAGAACCGGAAGTCATTGATTTTAGTTGTGGGAAAGAATAAAAAAAAATTACATATCCTATAACTAAATGTCATTGTGATATGAAGCAAAGTGAAATTTTAAGTTACTTCAGGGAGTTGCATTTTTTTTTTTGTAAATGTGACACCGGGACTGGCAAAAACTGCCCTCATCAATAAAGGCCCGGGCACGAGAAAATACCAAGATGAAAAAAAAGAAAAAGGTTAAGGGCAAGGCAGAGATGAGGTAATGTCACACAAAGGAAAACGACAGACAGGATAAAAACAAAGCACAGAGGACCCAGAAATATGGAGAACTAGGCCCTGAGATAATGATAGATCTGCTTTTTGAAGGATGATAGGTCATAAAAATTAGGAAAGACAGAAGGAGGAAGAGATTTGACAAGGAGGAGGCGTTCTCAAGCTTTGAAGCTTACTCTTTCGTCAGTATATTTTGGTAGCTACAGGAAGGCTTTTGCATATGTAAGCACACACACAAAAGATGTTCGTGACTGCTATGGGAGATATTTTTTGCATATGTAAGCACACACATAAAAGATTTTCGTGACTGCTATGAGAGGTAATTTGCGTATGCAGCATCACTATAGAATATAATCTCGAAAAAAAGTAATTAAGATGGAGAAAAGTTAATATATATGCTCCAGTGATGTTGCCAGAGAAAGGTGACTTCACTTCTGAGGAAAAATAAAAGTAGTGATATTAGCACAACATGTCAGGAAACTAATTAGCAATATTGTGACAATATTAGATTCCTCTTCTTCATTTAAAAAAGTGACACTTTTATGCAAAGGATAATTAGCTACTACATGACTAATTATGTATATATATCTTTTGTAAAATTATCTCTGGTGTTATTTTGCGTATTTCATTAAGCAAAAATGGCCAATAAAATAAATTTACTAATGAATTTAAAGGCTAAATAACCGATTTTATTTTTATGAGGTTGATACAGGGACAGGCAAAAACTGCCCTCATCAATGAAGGCCCGGGCACGAGAAAATACCAAGACGAAGGAAAAGAAAAAGGTTAAGGACAAGGCAGAGATGAGGTAATGTCACACAAAGGAAAACGACAGACAAAATAAAAACAGTCAAAGTATAGAGGACCCAGAGATATGGGGGACTAGGCCCTGAGATGACGAGAGATCTGCTTTTTGAAGGATGAAAGGTCATAAGAATTAGGAAAGACAGAAGGAGAAAGAGAGTTCCAGAGTCTGGAGGTAGATGGGAAGAAGCAGTCGCTGCACCGACCAATCCGCGAGCTACAAATCTCCACACAGTACCTGCAGAGATTTCTTACTATCCTCCATACAGTAACTCCAAAATCTAACCTCACTATAACTTCTCTCAATACAACGGGGGAATCTAATATTGTCATCATATTGCTAATTAGTTTTCTGACATGATGTGGTGGTAGAACCACTGATTCTATTCTTCCTCAGAGGTGAGGTCACCTTTCTCTGGCAACATCACTGGAGCTTATTTATTTACCTTTCTCCAAAATTAATAATTTTATTTTGTTTTTTCAAGATTATGTTCTATAATGATGCTGCACGCTCAAATTATCTCTCATAGCAGTCACGTATATCTGTGTGTGTGTGTGTGTGTGTGTTTGTGTGTGTGTGATTAACTAATTGTGATTACCTAATTGTGTTTACGGGAAAGAGCCCAAAGCTCGTATCTTCCCGTCTCCTGATCGGTTCCATTTTTAGACTTAGTGATACTTATCATACCTGTCCTTAAAACTATGGATTGAGATAGCATTAACTACCTCCTCGCTTAGCGAATTCCAATTATCAACTACTCTTACACTGAAAAAGTATTTCCTTACATCCTGCAAACAAGTTTTCTTCCGAAGCTTCAAACTATGACCTCTAGCTCTAGAGCCAGCCATATCGAAATATCGATCCCTATCCACTCTATCATAACCATGAAGGAATTTAAAGACTGTCACCATATCCCCCCTTACTCTTCTAGCTTCGAGTGATGGCAAGTCTAATTCCCTCAGCCTCTCATCATAACCGAGATTGCGTATTTCTGGCACCAGTTTCGTGGCATGTCTTTGAACTTTTTCAAGCTTAGCTATGTGATTTTTCAAGTGCGGATTCCAAAAGGGGGCTGCATATTCGAGTTTTGGCCTCACATAGGTTACATAGATATTTCTGAACATTTCCTTGTCCATGTGCCTGAAGGCTACCCTTACGTTTGATAAGAATGCATATGCTGCCCTTACTACGCCATTTATATGTATTTCTGGAGACAAATCTGCCAGTATGTTTACTCCTAGATCTCTCTCATTTTCTGTCTCTTGAAGTTGTACTCCAGCCACCGAGTAGTCAAGCTTGGGCCTTCTTGCACTTGTACCCATTCTCATTACCTTACATTTTGAGGTATTGAATTTCATTAGCCACTTTTCTGACCACTCATGCAGATTATTTAGATCCTCCTGAAGTTCTCTACCATTGTTCTCGTTTTTTACTTTCTTCACAATCTTTGCATCATCTGCAAACATATTCATGAATGAATTTACAGACTCTGGTAGGTCATTTACATATACAAGGAACAAAAGTGGCCCTAAAACTGAACCCTGTGGAACTCCACTACTAACTCTTCTCCATTCAGACACTGAGTGTCTTTCTCTAACCCTCTGTTCCCTTCCTTCTAAGTAAGTTTTTATCCATTCCAAGACATTTCCACCTATTCTAGCCATTGATTGCAGCTTCCTAATAAGTCTCCCATGTGGAACAGTGTCAAACGCTTTCTGGAAGTCTAGGAATATGCAATCTGCCCAGCCCTCTCTTTCCTGTAAGATTTGGCTTACCTCATCATAAAATTCTAATAAGTTTGTTACTGTTGATCTTCCTTCTCTGAAGCCATGTTGCCTCACTGACAAAAAGTTGAAGGATTCCAAGTGAAGAGAGATATGTTTCCTTAGTAGTTTCTCCATAACTTTGCAAACTATGCTGGTCAAGGAAACTGGTCTATTGTTCAGAGCCGTATCCCTCCTTCCCTTTTTGAAGATAGGTATCACATTTGCTTGTTTCCAGCATCTTGGAATCTCCCCCGACTCCAGTGACTCCTTAAATATGATACTTAGTGCCACTGATATTGTGTTTGCGCATTTTTTAAGCACATGAGGGGATATGTCATCAGGACCTGTAGCTTTATGAACATCTAAATCCATCAGCGCTTTGCATACCTCTGTGGCTGTAAGGTTGATGTTCTCTAGTACCGGCCCTTGAGCTTCTATCACTGCAATCTGAGGGGGTGGGGTATTTTCTACTGTAAATACTGACTGAAACTCCTTGTTCAATTCTTTGCAGATCTCTTCGTCCGTCTCAGTGATGCTTCCATCCGCTCTCTTTAGCCTTAAAACCTGTTCTTTTACCTTCAGTTTTCCTCTGATAAAGCTGTGGAAAAGCTTGGGATTTTCTTTAGCCTTCCTGGTGATGTCCCTCTCATAATCTCTCTCTGCCTCTCTCCTTTTACTTAGGTAGTCATTTCTTGCTCTTTTGTAGGTTTGCCAGGCATTTATGTTTTTTCTCCTCCTATACCTTTTCCAGCATTTGTCTCTCCACTCCTTAGCTCTTTTACACCCATTATCGAACCATTTCTCTCTGGCATGAATTACACCTACTTTGGTGACAGGTATGCAGCAATCTACTATCTTCCCATATTTCTCACAAAAGATGTCATACATTTCTTGTACAGATTTGTTGTAAAATAAGGTTCTCCAGTCAATAACTGCAAAAAGCTCATTCATTTTGATGTAATCTCCTTTCGGATAGTTCCTCCTCATGTCCTCAGTGCCTCTACTCTCAGGAAGAATGTCTTCAATGATATACTCCATCAACAACACACAGTGGTCACTCTTTCCAATTGGTGGTTCATACTCAATATTTTCAATATCCAACCCATTATCTGTGAACACCAGATCAAGTAGTGATGGTTCATCCCCACCCCTGGCTCTTGTTGGTTCCATTACATGTTGGTGTAGGAAATTCCCTTGTACGCAATCTAGGAATCTTGCCCCAAATGAGTCCTCACCACTGTGTGGGTCAAGATTTATCCAATCTATCTCTTTATGATTAAAGTCTCCCATAATCAAAATCCTACATTTTTTCTCCCGCGCCATGTTAACAACTGAGTTTATGACTTCAATCGTACCTATATGACTTTCCTCATAAATTTCAAGCCTATTTTGGTTCCTTGGTGGGTTGTATACAACAGTTATTATAATGCTCTCTGACCCAGTATTTATGCGAGCAACAAGAAATTCCCCGAACTCACTTTCTATAGCCAAGTTTATTTCTTCAACTTGAATCCTCTCACTTATGAGCAGTGCTATCCCTCCACCAGTCCTCTCAGATCTTTCGACCCTTAGTATTCTGAAGCCCTTAGGAAAAACTGTGACACTGTTTATGTCCTCACTCAACTTAGTCTCTGTAATTGCTACTGTATCTGCCTTACTGTTGTGAATCCTATCTTTTAATTCTACTGCCTTACCAGCTAATCCATCAGCATTTGTGTATAACAATCTTAATGAGGCCCCATCCCCTGATCTTCTGTCATTATCTTCTTTATCTCCCCTTTGTCTGGAAGTATTCTGTAACGAAAAATTTTCTTTTCTTCTTCATTTCTTTCATCATTTAACCTTCTTGCCTCTTGCAACAAGTTTTTGATCTTTCCCATCTCTTCCTGTGTTCTGTATCGTCTAATGAACACTTCTTTGCATTCTTGAAGGTCTTTTAGACTTTTTTTTCTCAACAATATTTCCCTACATGTCTCCCCTCTCTCAAAGGTTACTTTTGTTGGTCTCGGCTTTCCTTCCCTCGAATATTTACCTAGTTGGTGTATGTTTACAATATCCTCAGGACCACATACTACTCCAAGCTTTCTTATCAGGTCTACAACGTTAGCTTTATTTTCTTCAAGT
>JAXCGZ010001419.1:0-2500 GCA_037179515.1 Halocaridina rubra
TGGTAGAACACGTAAGTCCTGAACTGCTAGGCCTAACAACGCGGATTCGATTCCTGCCGTTGGTCTTTTGGATGAACATATAACCTTAAAGCCCCATGTAAATGTATCCAGGTCGGTGTCCACCTCTATTTGCATGGGGACTGATTATCACACATGAAACTGACCTCTGTATGACATAAGGGCTTGATTTCATAGAAGTTGGAAGGGTATTCTCGTATGACTTTTTAGGTAATTGTTGCATTATTGAATTTATTACATATTAGAAACTTGTTATATGGGAAGATCAATGAGCTTAAAAGTGGCTGAGAGCTGAAGGAGAAGAGAGAAAGACCAAAGAGGAAAAAGTACATGGGCGAGGAAACAGAGAAAAACCTGAAAATAGAATAATGCGTGGACGAAGAAAAGGAAGAAGAGCAAAGAAAAGGTTGAAGGATGAGAGAGAGAGAGAGAGAGAGAGAGAGAGAGAGAGAGAGAGAGAGAGAGAGAGAGAGAGCGAGAGAGAGAGAGAGAGACGAAATAATGGATGCTTGGATGCTCCAGATAGAGGTGAATGGAAGAGGCTAGTTAAAACAGCGATCCCACACGAATGTGGGATTTAAGCTACAGAAAGAGAGGGAAAAAGAACTTGCGAACTCTAAGAAATATTGTTTATGGACCTTCGCGGAGTACGTAGCGTTTCAGGTATTTGTAACAATGTATGATTTCGTATGTCTGGCCAGTAAATTAATTCGGTTTTACGTCACGAACTCCCTTTTCTACTAAGGGCTAGGACGGTTGCCTTCTTACGAAGGACTTGTTTTGGCAGATATAATCGTTGCCCTGAGTGTATGCCCTTACTAACCTAATTCCGTGACGGGGCGCGAACCCTCGACCTGCCGCCTCAGAGTCGCAGACGCTACCATTTTGCCACGGAGACTACGTGTGTCTGGCCCAGTAAATATTTAGACCTAATGTCATGTTTTTCTTTCTTTTTTTATACTTTTCATCTTCACATCATTTAAGATTCTATATTAAGAAACTGTGTAAATTGGATGTATACATTTTTATCTAGTTTAATATAGTTCAATTTTTTTTTTAATTCTGAAACTTTTTGGGTGACTTGATCTTATGAAAGATCTACTGTGCTTGTAAAAAGAATTTAGAACTATTTTGCGGTACTGGTTCTCTCTCTCTCTCTCTCTCTCTCTCTCTCTCTCTCTCTCTCTCTCTCTCTCTCTCTCTCTCTCTCTCTCTCTCTCTCTCTCTCTCTCTCTCTCTCTCTCTCTCTCTCGTTCAATTCTTGGTTTTGTATCCATTTGAAGCATTATTTGTATGAACTCATGTAATGTCTGACGCCTTGGCGCAATAAATTAATAAAATAAAATAATCTCTCTCTCTCTCATGAAAGTGAGAGTGGTGCGGTAGGTTGTGTTTTTATACTGACCCCTAATATGTAGCATATCTTTCTATCTCTTTATTTTTTATTTTTTTTATATTCCGTATTGTCCTTCTCCAGACTTGGCATCCAATGCCCTCGCATTTTAGATTATTGGGTCATCAAAGAGTGCAGTGCCACTTATTTTTTATTTATTTGTTTATTTATTTACTATATAATACATCTATTTTTGTATTATATTTATTTATTTATTTATTTGTTTATATATATATTGTTTATCCCGTTTATTTGTTTATTAACTTGTTTATATAATTGTGCATTATATCATTAAATACTAATTTAATGTATTAATTTATTTATGCATTAGTTTATTTGTTTGTGCATTTACATATTTGATTATTTATTTTTTATTATTATATCCACACATGCCATAGGCATGAAGATATTATCTCCACCATTGACCCCATACATCTAATGGAGTACTCACTTCTGCCGACGCACAAGTATTTATTTTTTCACGAATAACACCCACTATATCGTCTTCCTCCTTATAACTAGGAGACTCAGGCGGAGTTCTGCACTATGAACCACCGCGAACTGGTAATATTAGGGTTTCCTGATTGAGAGCCGAACGCTGATCCACTGAAACATATGAATAATGTATTTGTTCCGGTTTTACGTCACGGACTCCCTTTTCTACCAAAGGCTAGGACTGTTGCCTTCTTGCGAATGACTTGTTTTGGCAGATGTAATCCTTACCCTGAGTGCATGTCCTTGCTAACCCCAGACCGTGACGGGGCGCGAATCCTCGACCTGACGCCTCAGAGTCGCGGACGCTACCGCTTGAGCCACGGTGACTACTGAGACATATAATAATATATTAAAAAAAATATTTGTTTTATTTTTTAGTGTTTTTTTATGGCTACATGTTATATCAACAGCGCAAACGGTAGTTTTATTATTATTATTATTATTATTATTATTATTATTATTATTAGTGGTGGTAGTAGTAGTAGTAGCAGTAGTAGTTGTAGTAGTCGTAGTAGTAGTAGTAATAGTATTTTTAAGTTAATTATTATTATTATAATTATTTTTATTGGTAGTAGTAGTAGTAGCAGTAGTATT
>JAXCGZ010001419.1:7500-16855 GCA_037179515.1 Halocaridina rubra
GGCCTAAGTGGATTGATCATATAGCCTAAGTAGCATTGGTACCAGAATGGTTTCATGTAATTATAATACTCGTTTTATGTGTCACTTTAAGTCCCCATTATGGGGATGGATGCAGACAGTGTGGCTGGGGAATTAAAACTGGATGCCTTTCGCGTCACCCCTTGGTCTCGATCGCGGGTCTATCACATCTCGAGTATAGTGCTCTAACCACTGCGCTGCAGCAGTAATGATGCTAATAATAGTGTCAACTACTACTACGAATACTACTACTACCAATAATAATAATAATAATAATAATAATAATAATACCTATGCTTATTTGTTTATACATACAACAGTGTAATTACCCATCATTTCATACCGTAATTAAGACTTAAATTGATAGTTTAATTAGCGGCTTAATAGAGGTAATTCCGGGAATTGTCTTCAGTTTGCTCTTGTTAAGGTGTAGAGTTACGAGACAGGAATCGTTGCCTTTATGCAAAGTGAACCCTGGGAGGCAGTATTCCAAGGAGTGGAGTAGTTTCCCTTGTACTTCTGTCTTTTATAGTTATGAGAAATTTTTCTATCAAAATAGAGATCTGTCGTCATCTCAAGGCCTTAACCTTCAATACTCTGACTATTCTCTCTACCTGTCATGCTTTATTATTTATCGTTCTCTTATTTCTACCTTGTCCTTAAGTTGCTGCTGTTTTTTTCTTTTTTTTTTTTTTTTTTTTTTTTTTTTTTTTTTTTTTTTTTTTTTTGGTGCCTGGGACCGATGAGGGAATTTCCTTTGCCCGTTTCAGTGTCACTCATCATAAAAAAAAAATTCAAATCTGAGTGCTTGGAGACTCTATTCCAAGTTACTCTTAATTATCCTGCTTATAATTCCAGGACAGGAAGTCAGGAATCGATGCCTATGCTCAGGTCTGTGCTCTTGGATGCATTATTCCAAATTGTACTCATAATTTTCTGTTGATAATTCCAGGACTGGTATTCATGTCTTGTTGCATTTGGATAATGCTGAATTCTTAGACTCTATTCCAAATAATACTGATTTGTCCAGTGCGCTACCGCGGTCCCCAAGGCATTACAGAGAATAATTTTATATTGCAATCGTTGTGTTTGTATGTGCGTGCGTGCATTGAGCGTTCTGAAGTTGGGGAGGGAGATGGAGGAATGAGGGAGATTAGGGAGGAAATTTTGCAGAGGAGGAGTTGAGATGGGGGGTGTCTAAGGGGGGGGTAGCAAAGTGGGAAATTTTGCTATGTACAGTTGCGGAAAGCAGACACCAAGACACTGGAGGATTCAGTAACCGTGTATGTGGATTAGTAACTGCGTGGTTGAAAGAGAAATGCTGTACAAAGACCAAAATACACACGCGCGCGCACACACATATGCAGTTTTGGAAATACATCTGCTGGGTGGAACAAACCTGCTCGACTCTGCACTAGCCCCAAGCACAGATAATTGAAGAGTTAGTGTCCGGAAGAACAGCTGGTAAAATAGAAAAAAAAAAGACATTAGTTGAAAGGAAAGAATCAGTTGAAAGGAAAGGAAAAGGAAAGAACTGTGGAGATAGAAGCTTTAGAAAGAGGAGGTACAAGGAGAAAAAGAAAGAGTGTGTAAGGAAAGGACCACGTGTGGAAGGAGTGGAAGAAGAGTGTACAGACAGACGGCAGAGGGGGAGATGAGGTAATTTTAAATGTACCCAAAGGAAAATGACTTTGCAAAAAGTCCATTGAAGGGTGAACATTACATGACAGTTGGTAATGATATTGAGAGTGAAATCACTTAACCAGGGGAGCACTGTTAACAGAGTAGTCCCAGTGTCACACATCTCCCAAATAATGTGGGAATTTTTCATATTAAACTCTCATCACTCTGTACTTTGGCTTTTCTACAAATTGTATATTTGTATCGTTTATAGAATTTTTTTTATTATTTTTATTATTTTTAGTGGATTAGTAACTGCGTGGTTGAAAGAGAAATGCTGTACAAAGACCAAAACACACGCACATGCGCACGCACGCGCGCGCACACACACACACATGCATATATTTCCGAAGCTCTCGGATCTGTTTTATTCATCCTCAGGTCTTCATTTTAACACAGACTCCGAGATTGTACTTAACGGAACTTTAAGAGAATTCCAGCGAGTGGTGTCTCTGTAGGGGTGGACATTCTCTGCATTCTCTATTGGTAATGTTCCATTTACTTGAAAGACTAGCTGTTGCTGTTACTGCCATTGGCCCGACTTCTTAAACATGTAAACCTAGGATACCATATTGTTAGTTAGCTAGACACAAATGGATTTCATAAACGCATCTGACGCGGTTCTGTGTATGGCTAGGATCCCCGATTTCTTAAACAGTGTAAACCTAGGATACCATATTGTTAGTTAGCTAGACACACACAAATGGATTTCATAAACGCATCTGACGCGGTTCTGTTTATGGCTAGGATCCCGTACGGGATCCTAGCCATAAACAGAATCGCGACATATGCGTTTATGAAATCCATGTGTGTGTGTCTAGCTAACTAACAATATGGTATCCTATGTTAACACTGTTTAAGAAATCAGGCCATTGTCTGTAAAGACATTCAGTGCGCTGAGTCTTTATGAAATATTCTATTGAAAAAATATCCGTCACTTGAATCATGTTTAGTTAATAGAGCTGATGGATTTCTCTGTAAAGGCTTCCAGGTGCTGGATATTTCTTGAATGAATATCAGCTTCTCCAGATACAGAAATTATTTTGAAAGGCTTTAAATTGCTGGAATGAAATTCATTTGACGGAATTCTAGCTTCTTCAGCTCTTTAAAGTCTGTAGTAGGAATTCGAGTTGCTTAAATTGGCAGATATGTAGGTACTTTTAATTTAATTTCTTTTGAGAGACTTCCATATTATATAGCCATTGGAATTCTCTAAAGAGACATGTAGCTTTTTCCTTATACTGGAATTATCTTGAGAGACTTCCAGTTCCTCCAGATATTAGAATTCTTTTTAGAAACTTTCAATTCTACCGGGAACAGGAATTCCTATAGGGGACTTCCAGTTCCTTTAGGTACTGGAATTCACTTTAGACATTCCGGTTCCTCCAGGTACTGGAATTCTCCAAAGAAAACTCCAGTTTCTCCAGTCACCGCAATTCTCTTGAGCAACCTGCATTTCCTCCAGATACTGGAATCCTCTTGAGAGATTTCCTGCTCCTGGATTCTTTAAGGAATTCCAGAATTCCAGATCTCGTTACCAGAACTCTTATTTTGAAAAAGGAACATGAGATGAGTGCAGCTTACCGTTGGCCATCCTACTTGAAAAAGACATTATTTCCTTCTTCAGGGATGTAAGACACTCCTCTTACACTACTCTGCTGGATGCTTGGAAATGTTGAAATATTTATTTTATTATTATTATTATTATTATTATTAGTTATTATTATTATTATTATTATTATTATTTTGATATCCCTATATGAGAGTACTCTCGTCCACATAATTATTCGTAGTTTTTTTTACTTACATATTTATATATATTATTTTTTCTTAACTGTATGGCGGTGTAGGTTCGGACACATTTTTATATATCAATATATTTATTTAGTATTTTTCAGTAGATGAAACTACTCTTTCTCATCGCAATTAAAAATCTTTAATCTTTTCTTGTTTTTGTCTGTCTTTTGTTTTATTGTTTGCTTCTTCCTTACTCTCATGCCATCTTCAGCTCTTGCTTGATAATCTTTCCTTCTTTCAATCTTTCCTTACTCTTTCTGTCTTCCGGTCTTTCATTACAATCTTACCATCTTCCAATCTCTCCTTATTCTCTCTATCATCTGGTCTTGCTTTACCAGCTCACCACCCTCCAATCTTTCTTTAGACTCTTTCCATCTTCCGGTCCTTCTTAACAATCTTACCATCTTTCAATCTTTCCTTACTGTCTTTCAGTCGTCATGTCTTTCAGTTCCCTACTTTCTATCTTTAATCTTTACACATTTCAATCTTTCCATACTCTTTTTCCATATTCTGGTCTTTCCTCCAATCTTCCAATCTCTCCTTACTCTCTTTTTATCTTCTGGTTTCAATTTACCACTTTCCATCATCCAATCTCTTCTTACTCTAACTTCCGGTCTTTATTTACGATCTTACCATCATCTTCCAATCTTTCCTTACCATTCTTATCTACTGTTCTTTCTTTACTATCTTACATCTTTCAATCTTTCCTTACTGTCTATCTTCCGGTCTTGCTTTATGATCTTCCAGTCTTCCAATCTCTCCTTAATCTATTTGTAATCTTCTGGTCTGTCTTTACCATCTTCCAATCTTTCTTTACTTGCGTTCCATTTATTGATCTTTCTTTAAAAATCTTACAATTTTCTTAGCTTTACTAACTCTCTTTCCATCTTCAGATCTTTCCTCACTCTTATCATCTTTCGGATTTTCTTTACGATTTTACAATCTTCCACCACGTGTTGTAGTGATTTTAATTTTTATTAATTTTCAGTCATTTTCATTCGTTTTCAATCATTTTAATTAAATTATAGCCATTTTCATTTATTTTCAGTCATATTCATTCATTTCATATTAATATTTCGCTCATTATCAGTCATTTTCTGTCTTTTTCCGATATTTTCATTCATTTTCTGTCATGTTCATTCATTCTGATTTATTTTATGTAATTTTGTCATTTTTAATCATTTTCATTCATTTTCATTCATTTATATTAATTTTCAGTCATTTTATTCATTTTCTTGTATTTTCAGTCATTTCATTCATTTTCACGTATTTTCAATCATTTCGTTACTTTTCATGTATTTTCAGTCATTTTCAGCCATTTTCAGATTTCCCAAGTTCTCTGAAAGAAAATGACAACATCTCTTATTTTCATTTCTTATTTCAACTGAATGACTGGAATTTTGTGTGCACATGAGGTGGTTTTTCCTCTCAGAATAATAATAATAATAATGATAATAATAATAAAAATAATAATAATAATAATAACAATAATAGAAATAATGATAATAATAAATATGAAAATCGTGATTATTGTTTTTGCGATATTGATGACAAATACTAATAATAAAAAGTATCAATATTGATATTTGCAGTAATAGTGATATTATTATTGTTGTTGTTATTATTATTATTATTATTATTATTATTATTATTATTATTATTATTATTATTGATCCGGTTTTACGTCGCAGACTCTTTTCTGCGAAGGGCCAGGACTTTGCCTTCTTTCGAAGGACTTTGGCTTTGGCAAGTGCGGCCGTTACCCTGAGTGAATGCCCTTTCTAAGCTCAGACCGTGGGTGGTCTTGAACCAGCGACCTGACGATTCAAAATCCCGCTGGCTACCAACCCGGCCACGGCGGCCACATTATTATTATTATTATTATTATTATTATTATTATTATTATTATTAATATAAGTAGATAGTAATAGTAGTAGTAGTAGTAGTAATAATAATAATAGTAGTAGTGATCACAGTAGTTGTAGTTGTAGCAATAGAAGCAGTCGTATTATTATTATTATTATTTATTATTATTATTATTATTATTATTATTATTATTATTATTATTGTGCCCTGTGGGGCGGGCACAATATCAAAGAATAGCCTCACCGTATTCCCTGCGTGTCGTAAAAGGCGACTAAAAGTGGACGGGGCGGGGGGACTGGGAATCCCCCCCCTTGTACCAACCTCCTGTGAGACGTCAAAGAAGAGGGGGAGTAGAGGGGAGAATAGCTTCTCCCCAAAGTGTTTTCCTTTTTTGATGTCGGCTACCCCCCAATTAAAGGGGGAAACAGCCAAGGTATATGTATGTATTATTATTATTATTATTATTATTATTATTATTATTATTATTATTATTATTATTATAATCAGTTTCCTTCGAAACTTGAGCTCTTGAAGACACCATTCCATATCTTTAATTCACTTAAGTTTCTTGCATTGAAAATTAGCATAGAGACGAGGGACACAGCTACCCTCTCCTCCTTACCCCCAAGTGGCTCTGAGTGAGAGAACCTGTACGATTCACTCCGGAGGATAAGGTCAGAGACTCTTAGATGGGAAGTATGTACTGTATCTACAAAGCCGGTATTGCTTTGCTTTGGCCACCCCACTCCTAAGGGGGGTTATGGCTCTTGTATATGGAGAGTATTTAATGAGTTAATTATTTTATATTCATTTTATTTACTGGTTCGGCTGTAAGTTTGGGACTGCTAGTAGGGCAGTGGTTAGAACTCTCTACTTGAAAAGAGACGAACCCATGTTCGAGACCATCGTGGGACGTTAGGAAAGGCATTCAACCTTAATTCAACAGATTCAACCTGTGTGTCCGTCCCCTTTGGAATGGGGATGAATAGGAACACTAAAAACGACAAATAACAGCAACAACAAAATTTTTTTTTTTTTTTTTTTTTTTGGCTTTCATTTCGAAAGGAAACAAAGGTTGGGAAATTGCAGATGACTTCCGGAAGCAATTTTTAAGTGTGGGTTTGTGTGTGGGTTTTTTTTTTTTTACCTCATGATTTACATAAACACAGTTCTATTGTTCAAGAGCCTTCATAAACAGTGACTGAAAATTATTTGCTGTTTTCAAATTTGTTTTTTATGTATCTATTATTATTATTATTATTATTATTATTATTATTATTAGTAGTAGTAGTAGTAGTAGTAGTAGTAGTAGTAGTTATAATAATAATAATAATAGTAATAGTAGTAGTAGTAGTAGTAGTAGTAGTAGTAGCAGTAGCAATAGTGTAATTGTAGCAGTAGTAGTAATGATGTGTAGTAGAAGATATATTAACTATTTTTATACAATAATGATACTAATAATCATAAAAAAATACCAGTTTTATTAATTTCAATGTAGCATATCTTATCACCTATGCGGCTGGGAATCAAACCCAGAACCCTTGAAATCAAAGGAAGTGCACATAACCACTGAGCTACGAGGCAATAGAGAAGGGGAAATTTAAAACGCCTACTGGAAATAGGCCAATGGTGGTAGCTCAAATATTAAACTAAATGCTTTTGAGATTATATTCAAGCTTTCCCAAACACTAAGCCTAACTGATTTTGTTTATTTTTTTAAAATTTATGATTGTGACACCAGAACGGGCCCAAAATAATAAAATAAAACAACCCTCATCAGGTCTGGGCACGAAGAATATATAAAATAAAGAGAAACAGAAATGGAGAGTGCAATGACTTGTCAGATGTGAAGGGATAGAAATTATTCAAGTTGATTCCCATTCCTAAATGATAGTAATCTTCACTCATGCAGTATCACGTAGGGCACAGTTCTACACGGATCGGGAATCGAACCCCGAACCTCTGCATTAAAAATCAAGAGGCCATTACTTCAGTGCTGCCGAATTTAACTTAATAGGAATTACTTAAGTTGATTCCCATTCCTAAACGATGGTAATCTTTATTCAAATGAGATCATATTTTGTACAGTTCCATGCGGGTCGGGAATCAAAACTGAATCCCTGAAATCAATGTCAGGAGCTGTTCTATAATGCTAATGAATCTACCGTAACAGGAATTACTGGAGTTGATTCCCATTCCTAAACGATGGTAATCATTATTTACATAGCATATTAGCTGGGAATCAGAAGCAGAGGCCGATAGTATAACGCTACTTGTTATAATTTTTTTTTATGATTATGACACCAGGACAGGCAAAAATATAAAAATTACCCTCATCGAGCTTAGGCACGAAGAAAACATAAAGAGAAATAGATGGGGAGTATTGTAACTCGTCAGATGTGAAGGGATAATGGGACATGTGTAACGAATATCCAATAATATTCGGTGTTGATGTAGGCATAGAAAGAGAATCGTAACTGAAGGAAGACTTAACATCGAACTGTCATGGACAGTCTTATATAAGTCTACAAGACCCTTCAGCTGTAGTATCGCAACGGGCGGTTGATGCCATTGTCGGTTCTCGGGGTGTAATGAGTAGAGGAATGCACTAGGAGGACTGTGAGCTCGGTCAGGAAAATAGGTACGCATGTGAGTGTTCTATGCATGCATGAATAAATAATTAATTGAATATGGATATTATATCAATATATTCTTGAAAATTACCATTTCATAACCATCTCGTTCATATAATCGGAGCAGATTTCAAATTGCAGATTTCATCCTCTTGTCCAGTTAATTTGAAAACTTTTCTCGTTTAAGATTTTCTTTCTTTTATCTTTATATTTTTATTATCTTTTTCTCTTTTTTTATCTTTGAGTTTCTGAGAGATGGTATTAATGTAGACAGTCTAATGACGAAGAGTGTTTGCTGGATGGGGAGGAAGGGAGTGGGAGTATTGTCTTAAAATTGAATCTTGGATAGGGTATTGGCATTCTCTCTCTCTCTCTCTCTCTCTCTCTCTCTCTCTCTCTCTCTCTCTCTCTCTCTCTCTCTCTCTCTCTCTCTCTCTCTCTCTCTCTCTCTCTCTCTCTCTCTCAATCCTTTGGACCACGCCAATTGTGAAATCTCATTATAATTACCATATGAAATTCTCTCCTATTTCCAATTTACAATGGTGGTAGTATGGTAAATTGAAATACTGATCCAGGGAGAAATTTATGCATTCGCAATACAGGAATTCAAAATTTCATACATTTTATGCATAGAGAATTGGCGCGTCCCTCAGGTGGCGGATGAGGGTAGCTTTTAAATTTTTGAGAGCCGTGGACCAAAAACCGATGTCGACAGGCCTTGCAAACCGGACCTTGTATTTTTCTGCACGTGAACCCAATAGGAGCATCAACGGAAGAAGATGCTCCGCACTGACAGGCTAAAAAGCCTACCTTTGGGAAGAAAGAAAGAAAGCCATTTTTTTTATTTATTTTATTATTTAGCGCATAGTTATTTAAACTCCGTAACGCATCAAAACCAGCGTAGGTTTATAGGTGATTTCCTCTTAATTGTCAGCTGTTGAATATACACAGAACCTTTAGACAGAAAACGATTAATATTAAGATGGTAGGTTTGTTTATTTGTTTTATTTGATTAATTTCGTGTTAATTGCTTGAATTTGTTATGCCACTAAATTATGTGTTGCAGTTACTAATACAAATACTTAACTTATTTTATTTTTTACGGGTTTGTGTCCATTAATCCTTGTTCAAATGGGATGGACACTGACAGATTAGAGATGGATAAATTAAGCTGGATGTCCTTGCTAACGCCCCGCGGTAGGCTGGAACACGGCTGCATCACTTTCCGAGATGGGTGGTTTAACTACTGCGCTATCCCGTTAACACATATATTATTAGGCCATTATTTTGACTGAAGATGGTTCAGGTATGAACTGAAAGCAAGGTTAGAGATATTCAAACTGGATAAGATAATACATTCA
>JAXCGZ010001420.1:0-2500 GCA_037179515.1 Halocaridina rubra
GTATGTATATTTATATTTATATATTATGAGTATGACACCGGGAAGGACAAAGAAAATTACATCATCTGGCCCGGGCACCAAGAAAACATTAGAGGAGAAAAACTGTAGCTCAGGGACAAGGAAGAAATAAGAGAATGATGAATTACGAGAATAGGACAGGCTGAAAGAATAGCCAAAGAAATGAAGACCTAGAAATATGGCAGGATTAGTCCCTGAGATGACGATAGATGAATTTTTAGAAGGAAGAAAGGTCATGCGAGTCAGGGAAGACATCTTGCATAATAAATAACCTTGGATATGGCATTATTTTCATATATATCTCGTAAATTCAGTGTTGTCAAGGCTTTATTTATTATATGATTTTCTTCTCAGTAACTCCAGTTCTGCCACATATTTTATAGTGGAATATTACCAGTATTGCAATGCTCAGTTGTACCATTTTATATAAATTTGGTATTTCTCACCTTGCTTTTTCCTGTTCCTCACCAAGTTTCATCCCCTGTGGGAGCCATTCACAGTAGTCATTTGACTTTCTCCAGCCAGACGTAATGCCTGGTTGATAATAATAATAATAATAATAATAATAATAATAATAACAATAATAATAACAATAATAGTATTTATAATAATAATAATAATAATAATAATAATAATAATAATAAATAATAATAATAGTGATAGTAATAATAAAAAAGGTGATAATAATAGCAACAATAGCATCAATACTAGTTATGATAATAATGATAATGATAATAATAATGATAATAATATATCGAATTCAGTGGTGTCAGCTTCTTTTTCGTGTTATTATCTTCGTGCCACAATGAGAGGGGTGCCATATTAGAGGGGTGCCATATTTTAAGGATGCTTTGGATCTCATTGATATGTTCTCTAAATTCGAAGACATTTATATTTCCCAAATTATTAAAAATAAATATTTCCTAACTGTAAAGTGAAATCACATTCTGTTGTTGCCAACTTGTTACTTTACACAACAAATCCGATGCTGCCAAATTGTTACTTTATACGTTTAAACTGCCTCTGCTCCACCGTGCCAACTTTTTACATTACACATTTTGTAATTCCCGAAATTCCATTTATTGCAAATTGATTAAATATGTCTAATGATGCCAAGTTATCATTAAATCAAACGTAATTCCGATGGTGTCAAGTTGCTAACTTAAGGGGGGTTTACACGGTTAAACGGTTCGTCGAACTCGGTTCGACAGACAAGTGTTTGAAGTGATGTTCGAACGTGTGAACGGAGTATTTGGTTGTCGAACACGTTCCCTGTTCGACAACCAAATACCCCGTTCACACGTTCGAAAATCACTTCAAACACTTGTCTTTCGAACCGCGTTCGACGAACCGTTTGACCGTGTACACCCCCGTTACACATAAATATAACCTCGGCGCCAATGATTCCAAGTGTTTATACATTAAGATGACCTCAGCTGCAGTTTTGTCAAATGTTTACTTCACACTTTAAAATGACCAATTCCAGTGTTGCCAAGTGCTTATAAAGCAAAATGACCTTAGCTCGAATGTTGCCAAGTTGTTTCTTGCTTAACACATTTTAGTATTCCGTCAATTCAGTGTTGTCAACTGCTTCTTTAGCAGATTTTGTGAGAAAGATAAAGTATAATTAAAAAGACCAGGGGGCGGAGTGGCATCTCTCTCTCTCTCTCTCTCTCTCTCTCTCTCTCTCTCTCTCTCTCTCTCTCTCTCTCTCTCTCTCTCTCTCTCTCTCTCTCTCTCTCTCTCTCTCAAGTAAAGAAAATAATAGGTGTTTTAACAAGGTCTGGATTTTTTCTCTCTCCCTCTCAAACTAATAAGTAAATAAAATAATTTAATAGGTCTTTTACATAGGTTTGGCTTCTCTCTCTCTCTCTCTCTCTCTCTCTTCTCTCTCTCTCTCTCTCTCTCTCTCTCTCTCTCTCTCTCTCTTACACACACGCACGCACGCTCGCACACACACACACACACACACGCACACACACTTTCAACTTGCCCACTTTCTACTGGGCCCGGTTTTCTACCATGTGCTTTTCCAGCCATCTTCCTACTTGTTCACTGTTCTTTTTAACCTGTTCTTGGATCTTTCCATTCTATATTAAGTTACTCTACTCTTTCCATCGCCTTTCGCTCCTATACTCATTATGTTTCCCCCTTTAATTGTTCTCTACTGTTTTACGCATTTTTCACCCTTTCCACTCTATCTGATAAGTGTTCCACACTCTATTGCCTCTCATTTTTATATTTCGTTCCAATTTATCTTTCAAGTGTTCTTCACTCTTTCCATCCAATCCACTATATTTTTTTCATACTTTTCTCCAGTTTATTCATCCAATCCATCAAGTGTTCGTTACTCTCAATCCTTTCCACCAAGTATGCTTCATTCTTTCCAGCCTCTCCGCTAAGTATTCCTTACTCTTTCCATTGCATCCTCTAGTTATGCCATACTTTTTCCATCCTATCCTCAAATATGCTTTTCTCTTCC